>JARBWK010000894.1:0-23363 GCA_030556195.1 Anolis apletophallus
ATGAGCTTTGTGTGGAAAGGCAAAACCACGAATAAACTATAATGTAATGATTATGCAGAAAGAAAAGGGAGGCTTTGCCCTACCCGATCTCAAACTTTATTATGAGGCCTGTGCACTACCATGGATTAAGGAATGGACTCTGTTAAGTAGAACTAAGATCTTAACACTAGAGGGATTCGATTTGCGTAAAGGGTGGCACCTATTTGTGGTACGGAGGGATCCAAAAGGAAAAACTTTGGAAACCATTTTATTCAATCCTCTCTGATAAAAGTCTGAAATAAATACAAAAATCATCTCTATGACAAGACGCCGACATGGCTTTCACCTTTGGAAGCAAATCAAAGACGGCTGCTGGGATGGACGGAGTGGCCGAAGTATAAAGACATTATAAAGAAAAAAGAAGGTACTTTTGTACTAAAAACACAAGAGGACATTACGAGGAAGTTCAGTAATGTAAGATGGCTCCATTACTTCCAGCTTAGAGAATGGTTTAACATTGATAAGGCCAATGGTTTTAGTGATGCTGGATATTATAATGAGAACAGGAAAGAAAACTATCTCAAAATCTTACTCCATGTTATTGAATTGGGCAACGGAGGTAGATATTTATTATTATTATTATTTATTGTCTGCTTAATATACCGCTCTCTGGCGCCCAGAGTTTCACAAAATTAGTGCAAATAAAACAAATAAAATACATTAAAATACAGTAAAACAATTAAAACACCCAATTAAAAACATATTACCAGCCAATAGCAATAGTTGGCAATGGCATGCTAACAGCGAACCCGCAGGTGCAGGTAATGCAGATAGTGGCAATTGGCTATGGGCCGAATGCCTGCCTAAATAGCCATGTTTTTACTGCTCTGCGGAACGGCAAGAGAACCCGGATGGCCCGGATCTCTTCGGGGAGGCCGTTCCACAGAGCTGGCGCGCAGCGGTAAAATGCCCTCCGGGCGTGTACTAGCCAATCTGCAAACCCTGATATTAGGCACATCCAAAGGTTGAGTCCCTTTGAACGCAGTGACTTCCTGGGCACATAAGGGGTAAGCCGCTCCTTCAGGTACACTGGCCCCAAACCATATAATGCCTTGAAAGTTAGAACTAACACCTTGAAGATTACCCGGAATTCAACTGGAAGCCAGATATAATGTCAGATCTGGGAAATCTGAGCTTGGAAGAAGTTCAGGTTTCCAGCCTGCCATGAGGTGGTGCTGACCTTTGTCCCAGTTCTCCGGGGAGTGAAGTGACCTTTGTTCTAGTTACTGAAGGACTATGCTGAGTCAGTCTGGGAGTGATGTAACTCCAGGTGTCTCCAGAGGAAGTGAGGCAACCTCTTCTGACTCGGACATTGACATTGGACTATTAGTGCTGACTCAGAGACTAATGAGGTCACATCCCTTGGACTGTGGGATTTGCTGATTCACCCAGATATGGTGCAACCCTGCCTGGACATTGCATAGGCAAGGGAGGGGTTTGGGTATAAAAGGTGTGTTTGGGTGGCGGGGACGGTGCTTTAGCTTTACAAGTGTTGTACCTGCAATAAAATCGTGTTGGACCGTGCTTCTACCTACGCGTGATCTTACCGAAATTGGAGTGTCATTACAGAAGCTAAAGCCCCATTCAACTTTCCCAGCAATGGAGAGGTTGGCTTGGAAGGAAGAGGAGTATATCGATATGTGGAATATTGTTTCTGAAGAGGTCCGAGAACCATGGAATGGGAGTGGAATACCATTGACCAAGTGGGGTTCCCGGATCGGTCCAGAGAAGCGACGGTGTATGGTGCGTGCCAGCTCAGGTGGACGAGCTCAGAGAGCGGAGAGATTGTGGGACACTCAGGTGAGCTCTTTGAGAGGTGAATCCAGAGGAAGGGGGCAGCGAGGCCCCATTCAGATGGATGTCCGGAGGACTGGAGGAACCAGAGAAGCTGCGCTGAAAGAAGGGCCAGCTCAGGTGGATCCAGTAGAGGACAGGACCAGAGAAGCTGTGGGGAAGAGTGCCCCAGCTCAGGTGGACCTGGAGGAGTGTGGTAGTGACCACGGAACCTACCGCTATCGGAATTGGCGGTGATGAGGTGTAGAATGGAGGCAATGGAGCATACCATGAGAAGGATGTCTCGGGCTACGACCAGAAGAGAGCCAGTGGATTCCGCCTGGAGTGCACCGGGAGGAGGAGACTACACTTTATTCTTGGATGGATGGCGGACCGTCAGCAGCTGAACGTCCTAGATCTCCCATGGGAGTGTGGACAGAAGGTGGTCATCCTGCATCAGAAGTAAATCCGGTCCCGGTGAGTCGGCCCCTGCAGTCGGCAGGAATGGGAAGGGGAGTCCCAAGGCTTGAGGTTCCTCAGGGAGGAGAGTACAATCCCAGGAGTTTGGAGGACGATTGAAGAAAGAACCCTTGCGGGTGGAGTTTGAAGGAAGCTTGCAAGGTGGCCTTCTTTATTGCTGCCGTGAAGGACCATATGGAAGATTACGGTCATCTCTACCCCAGTGATGGTAGCAGAGTTCGAGCCATTGGAGGAGTGTTTAAAGGAAGGGCCGCTGAATGGTATGTGCAGTGCCATGATCGTAGAGATTCATGTTTAACATCGGTCCGGGCCTTCTTGCAAGCCATTCGAAATCACTTCCGTGATCCTTTGGAGAGGATAAAGGCTAAAGAAGCGCTGCGTTGTTTATCCCAGGGATCCCGTTCGGTTACAGAATACGCGGAGGAATTTATGGGATTGGCTGGCAAGGTTGCTGAGTGGTCCCAGGCTACATTGCTTGAATTATTTAAAGATGGCCATGGAAAGAAATCTTAGAGTGGTGCCTGCATCGAGGTGATCCGGGTGATGTAGATGGTTGGATCCAATTAGCTGGCAGCGTGGAGGGGATCTTGGCCCAGGTGCAGCGACGACGGTTCCAGTCGACGAGGTCCAGAGGTTCGGGACGCAGTTTTGCTGAAGGACGATTCCGGGGAGGAGAGCCTAGACGTGGTGGCGGCGATGGCAGATCCAGTGCTATGAAGAAACCCGTAATGGGACGTGGCCTTTGTTTCATCTGTTCTCAGCCGGGTCATTTTGCGTCCCAGTGCCGGCAGAAGCAGGTGCCGGATCTGATCCGTTCTGATCCGATTAAAGTGGCATCCTCTAGGGCGGCTTTTGTGGACAATACAGATTCAAAAAGTGTTGGGGTGAGTCCCCCAAGTGTACAATGCACCCTGGGTTTATTTAAAGGAAAGGAGATTATTGAGAAAAAAGCATTGGTTGATTGTGGGTGTTCAGAAAACATCATGTCCCCAAAGTTAGTAGGGGATTTGGGTGGGGAAACGAAAACCCTGGCAACATCTGTAACTTTTACTCAGTTAGACCGGGTCGTCTATTAAGGGTGGACCATTTTCTTTGGGTACTAAGGATTTAAAAGGTCGGGTGGGACCTTGGGAAGGAGGTATAGATTTTGTAGTGGCTCCCATTAAGGGTCATGAAGTGGTATTAGGACTGCCTTGGTTAGAGCAAGTGAACCCCAAAATTGATTGGAAGTCTGGGAAGGTGCAATGTGATCCTAGTGTGGGGAAAGGAGTCCTGGGCGAGGTACAGGGGGTACCTGTAGAATATTGGGATTATGCGGATGTGTCTAACCCTATATTGGCCCAAAGTCTTCCCCCTTTCCGCAATGTACAATGTAGTATAGAAGTTAAGGAGGGGCTATCATGCCTAAGCCAGAAAATATATGCTATGATGGTGCAGGAGAAGGTGGCTTTGAGGGGAGCAGATTGATGGATATTTGGAGAAGGGGTTTATCCAGAGATCTGAATCCCCTATTGCGGCGCCAGTTTTGTTTCGGGAGAAAAAGGATGGAAGGTTACGATTGTGTATTGATTATCGGGGTTTGAATGCTATCAGCACTACGAATTGTTATCCTTGCCCTTGATTAAAGACTTGTTGGGCCAGCTAGGGGCGGTAGATTTTTCACTAAGTTGGACCTGATTGACGCATTTCATATGGTGCGGGTGAAAAAAGTGATCAATGGAAGACTGCTTTCTCTTGCCCCTCGGGCTTTTCGAATGGACCGTGATGCCATTCGGTTTTAGCGGGCCCCGGTATTTTCATGCAGCTTATAAATGAGGTGCTACACCCCCTTTTGTATAAGGGTTTTTTTTGTATATCTGGATGATATCGTGATTGTGACGCGGACTAGAGAGGAGCATGTTCAGTTGGTTCGAGAGGTGTTGGAGAGGTTGAGGCAAGCAAGTTTGTATGTGAAGTTGAGTAAGTGTGAGTTTGGGAAAAATCAGATTGATTTTCTGGGCTATAGGATTAGTGAGAGTGGAGTGGCTATGGATCCGGCTAAAGTGGAGGATGTGTTGAACTGGGAGGCTCCGCAAACCCGTGAGGCAGTTGCAGGCTTTCCTGGGGCTGGCTAACTTTTATCGTACTTTTATACCTGGATTTTCAGCTATAACTCTCCCGCTCACAGAGTTGTTGAAGACTAAGGGGAAGGGGGAGTCGAAAAGAACTAAGTCCCCGGGTGCTAAATTAGGCTGGACTAAGGAATGTCAAGAGGCGTTTGAGAGATTGAAAGGAGCTTTCACTCGTGGCCCTCTGTTAATGCACCCAAATGTAGACAAGCCTTTTGTTGTACAGTGTGATGCTTCCGCTTGGGCATATGGAGGGGCGTTGATGCAGAGAGATGAACAGGGGAATTTGAGGCCGTGTGCGTATTTTTCCAAAAAGTTTGAGGAGCAGGAAAGGAAATGGCCCGTTTGGGAGAAAGAGGCTTTCGCTGTAAGGAGTGCTTTGCAACGTGGCGTCAGTTTCTGGAGGGGCTGCTTTTCCTTTTGTGGTATTAACGGACCACCAGAATCTCAGTATTTGAAGAACCCTCAGAAGCTATCTCCCAAATTGGTGAGATGGGCTCAGTATTTTGCCCGGTTTAACTTCTCGTTGCAACATATAAAAGGGAA
Organism: Anolis apletophallus; assembly: GCA_030556195.1. Lineage (NCBI taxonomy): Eukaryota > Metazoa > Chordata > Lepidosauria > Squamata > Anolidae > Anolis > Anolis apletophallus. The sequence continues at coordinate 4,947 of JARBWK010000894.1, forward strand.
AGAGAATGTGGTGGCAGACGCGTTGTCCCGGTATCCCGATGTGGGAGAGAATTGTTTGGAGAAATCGGAGGAGGTGTTTACCAAGGAGCATTGGGGTTTGGCGGTGCAGACAAGGTCTCAGAGGGAGAGAGAAGTGAAGAAGGAAGAAGGAGTGGTAGATGAGTGGTGTTTGGAGTTACAAAGGGGTTATGAAGGTGATGTGTGGTTGCAGGGCCATGAAGGTGAATGCAAGATGTTGAATGGTTTATGGGTTATGGGGAATAAAGTGTATGTTCCTCGAGGTGTGAGGAGAAAGGTTTTACAGCTCAATCACGATCATAAGTTTGCTGGTCATTGGGGAGTCACGAAGACGCTTTTGGCCATAAAGAGGCGGTATTGGTGGCCAGGTATGAGAGCGGAGGTGAAGGAGTATGTAGAGTGTTGTGAAGCTTGTGCTAGGAACAAGGAGTCTGCCGCTAAGCCGCAAGGGTTGATTGAAGTGGTGGCTTCTCCAGTGCGGCCATGGACGCATGTCAGCACTGATTTCGTGGGGGAGTTGCCCTCTACTAGAGGGCACAGATATATTTGGACTGTACTAGACTTGTTTTCGAAACAGGCTCATTTTGTCCCTTTGAAAGGGTTGCCATCAGCAGAAAGGTTGGCTGAGTTATATGTGCAGCATGTGTATCGATTGCATGGGTGCCCGGAACAGGTTCTTAGTGATCGTGGGGTTCAGTTTACTGCCCGGTTTTGGGAGAGGTTTCTGGAGGCGTTGGGGGCCCAAAGGCGTCTTACGACCGCTTATCATCCTTGCTGCAATGGGGGCGTGGAGAGAGCAAAAATCACTAGGAGGGTATCTGCGCATATTTAGTAATAAGGAGCAGAATAACTGGTCGGATCTGTTGCCCTATGCCGAGATGGCGTATAATAGCTCAGTGCATTCTTCCACGGGAAAGCCCCTTTCGAGGTGGTTTACGGCCAGGATGTGGCTCCTCTGCCCCAATTATTGGAAGTGGGGGAGGAGAAGAGTGAGTGGAGAATGAGAGCGCGGGATGATTGGAGGAGGTGACGGAAGCTTTGGGGAAGCGCAGCGAGCATACAAGCTGTTTGGGGATCGTCGAAGACAGGAAGGGAGGAGTATGTAGAGGGCGATCTGGTTTGGTTGTCCACACAGAACTTGAAATTGGGATACCCGTCCAAAAAGTTAAGCCCGAAGTATATTGGACCTTTCAGGGTTGATAAGGCAGCAAATAAAGTCTCTTATACCCTCCTTTTGCCAAAGAGTCTAGGCAAGGTTCACCCTACATTCCACTGTGGTTTTTAAAGAGATACGTGGGGCCCCTTCCGCCTGAAGATTGAATAGTGTTTTATTTCTGCAGGGGGAGGACGCGGTGGAGAAGGACGTTATGTCAGATCTGGGAAATCTGAGCTTAGAAGAAGTTCAGGTTTCCAGCCTGCCATGAGGTGGTGCTGACCTTTGTCCCAGTTCTCCGGGGAGTGAAGTGACCTTTGCTCTAGTTACTGAAGGACTATGCTGAGTCAGTCTGGGAGTGATGTAACTTCCAGGTGTCTCCAGAGGAAGTGAGGCAACCTCTTCTGGACTCAGACATTGGACATTGGACTATTAGTGCTGACTCAGGGACTAATGAGGTCACATCCCTTTGGACTATGGGATTTGCTGATTCACCCGGATATGGTGCAACCCTGCCTGGACATTGCATAGGCAAGGGGAGGGGGGTTTGGGTATAAAAGGTGTGTTTGGGTCGCGGGACGGTGCTTTAGCTTTACAAGTGTTGTACCTGCAATAAAATCGTGTTGGACCGTGCTTCTACCTACGCGTGATCCTTACCGAAATTGGAATGTCATTACATATAATTAAACAGTCAATGATTAAGTGGGCGCAAAATATTGGGAGACCGATTCAATTTGAGGAATGGGAAAATATATGGTGTAAACATTTGAAAATTACTTATGCGACGGATCTGAAGGAAAACTGGCTGAAAATGATCCACCGTTGGTACATTACCCCCCCAAAACTAAGTATGATGTATAAAAATCTTGGAAACAATTGTTGGAAATGTAAGAATCAGGAAGGTACTTTTTTCATATGTGGTGGACATGTCCCAGAGTAAAGGAATATTGGCAAATGATACATGAAGAATGTAAAAAAATGCTACAACTAGAATTTAGGATGAGACCAGAATTGTACTCAGGGGCGGATTTACCATTAGGCAAAGTAAGCACCCGCTTAGGGTGCCACGTAGACAGGGGCGCTTCTGGCCGCCAGGTTCCACGCATGTGCCATTGCTGCAAAGGGACTCCAGCTGGACTGAGATGCCAATCGCTCAAAAACCTCCGGCTCCGTCCCGGCTGCAAAAAGTTCCTCCTTTTCGGCCTCACTTAGGACGATTGGTATCTCGGTCCATCTGGAGTCCCTCCGCAGCAATGGCGCACGCGCGGAACTACCTGGCCCAGCGCATGCGCGCCCGGCTTACCATTTAAAATTACCTTAGTCCGCCCCTGATTGTACTTGATTGGGATGATAGAGGAAGGAATATTTTCAAATGAGAATCTAGAAAGACTCTTTGTGTTTCTCACAACAGCAGCAAGAATGGTGTTTGCTAGACTTTGGAAACAAAACCTCATACCCACAAAAGAGCGGTGGCTAGATAAAAATTTATATATATATATAAATATATATATCTTTATTGAGTTTTTGTGCTCTGACGGAAGAACATATATCCGTCCACAGTGCGGATGGTGGGGAGGGTGGCGGGGGAGGAGGTTAGGGGGTGGGGTGGGGACTAAGGAGGTTGCACACGAGGGGGAACGATACATATAAAAGCCGACTTCCCAATACCCTCGAAGGGTTCATTTACATATTGTTTACTGTAGGTTCCCTATCGATTACACAATTCTCTATGCCCGAAAAAGAGCGAGAGAAAGAGAAAAAGCTATGTTAAGCAATAAGTTGAAATATTTATAGTAACTGTTAAACTTCCTTTATATTAATTAAAAAGTGTATTCCTTTATTCTGCATATATTCTCTGAAGCCGGACCAGTCGGTTTTTTCCTTCCTCTCATTCAGCTTCTGAGATAGTAAGTCCATTTGAATCATGTCCATAGATTTCCATAGCCAGTCTTCCAGACTTGGAGTGTCCTTCTGTTTCCATTGTTTCCCCAGCAGTAATCAGGCACCTGTATTTAATAGAAAAAGCATCCTGTACTGGTTTTTATTTGTATTTGGTGCGGTGAAACCCAGTAAATATATTTGGGGATCCAGTTTGTATTTTACTCTAATAATTTTTTGTGTTTCCTTGTGTATTTCTTGCCAAAATTTTTGGATTTTTTTACACCCCCACCATTGATGTATAAATGTTCCAGGTTCCTTATTGCATTTCCAGCACTTGTTAGAAATGCTTTTGTTAAATCTGGATATCTTATCTGGGCTTAGGTGCCATCTGTATTGTAACTTCAACCAGTTTTCTTTGACGTCAGTTGCCCCAGTGTACTTTAATTTTTTCCCCCACACTTCCTCCCACTGACCCAACTGGATAGTATGTTTCAGGTCTTTGACCCATTTTATATGGCATTCCTTCACAGCCTCCTCTTCTGTTGCCCAATTCAGTAAATGTTTATATATTAAGCTAATGTTCTTTTCCTGCCTTTCTATTATGTGGCTAGATAAAATTATGGACATAAAGGACATGGATGAATTAACTTACTGGTTACGACAGAATAATGGCAAAGGTTTTATAAAGACAGATTGGACCTTGATAAATGAATGTATAAAAAAGATGGAATAAGGAAAGGAACAATGTCAGTAATTGAATTGATGAAGAAGAGCAATGGGGATACCCCAGAAAAAATAATGAAAGTTTTATGAATATACATAATTAGCGCGGAATGAGAATGGAAGTCATTATATCCTTGTGTGTCTATCCCCTTCCCCCTTTCCCAGCCTATTCCTCCCCCCCTTATTGTGATGATGTACGTATCTTAAATATAAAAACTGTCAATAAAAATACTTTTTTTAAAAAAAGGAAATAGCTACTCCCTTAAACTTTAAACGTTGCCCTTCAAACAATCACCCAATATTTTTGCTATGCTACATGCTTTAGCTTTGCTTCAACATCTCTGAACACTCTGGCTTGTGTCAACCACCAGATAGTTAGTAATCCCTTCTTCTCTCAATCTCATAAACATTTATACTCTGCAATGAGAACTTTCAAAAAAGGGGGGGGGTCTATAGCAGTGTTTCTCAACCTGGGAGTCTGATGGTCTGAGGAACCTCTTTGGCAGAGAAGGCTGAAGATCTCTCCACCTATCCTTCTCTTTCTTTTTGGAAACAGACGGCAAATCCTCACACCAAAAGCCCTCCTCCCGCTGTCTCAGCTGGCCTCTCTGCCAAGGGGAGGATTGCTTCTGAGACTCCAAGCGGGGACGGGAGAGCAAGTGTGCTCCGCGCATGGCAGCATGGTGTGCATGCGTGGGCGAGGGAGAGTGTGTGTGGCTGGAGGGAGGCTCACATCAGCAAATCCCTTCAAGGCAAGGGGAAAAGCACCTGCATGACGTGGGACTGAGAGTGGCCCAGCAGTATCAGGAGAAGGAGCAAAAGCACCTTAGGAAATTTGTAACTCTATTTATTAGAAAACATTAGTCTTTCCTTTTGTTTTTTTAATTAATGCTCCCATTCAAAAATGCATAAGGATGTGGCTGAATGACAACTCCCAAAATCGTGGGTTGGTCCTCCCAAATCCCACCAATATTCACAGTTGTCCAACACTTTATACACACCAACCCTTCAGGGTAGGCCAATCTGTTACACCCAGCAACTACAACTCCCAAATGTCAAGGTCTACTTTCCCCAAACTCCACCAGTGTTCACATTTGGGCATATTGAGTATTTGTGCCAGGTTTGGTCCAGATCTATCATTGTTTGAGTCCACAGTGCTCTCTGGATGTAGGTGAACTGCAACTCCCAAACTCAAGGCCAATGCCCACCAAACCCTTCCATTATTTTCTGATGGTCATGGGAGTCCTGTGTGCCAAGTTTGGTTCAATTCCATTGTTGGTGGAATTCAGAATGCTCTTTGATTGTAGGTGAACTATAAATCCCAGGAACTACAACTCCCAAATGACAAGAATGAATCCCCCACAACCCCACCACTTTTCAAATTTGGTTGTATCGGGTATTTGTGCCAAATTTAATCCAGTGAATGGAAATACATCCTGCATATCAGATATTTATATTACAATTTATAACAATAGCAAAATTACAGTTATGAAGCAACAACAAAAATAACTTTATGTTCAGGCATCACCACAACATGAGGAACTGTATTAAGGGGTTGTGGCATTAGGAAGGTTGAGAAACACTGGTCTATAGCAAGGGTCGAGAGCCTATGGCTCACGAGCCAGGTGTGGCTCATTTGATGATTGCATCTGGCTCACAGATTTCGGCTTTTCATATAAGACCAATGCTGGAGCAATCCCCAAACAATACATGTGGCTGTTGCAGAGGACCAAAGCAATCAATCGCCGAATGGGGGTTGGAGGAACACTCTAAGCAAGCCACAGAGCCCCATTCGGCAATTGATTGCTTTAGTCTCCGCAGCAGCCTCATGTGAACTCCGTTCCTCTCTGCCTTCCCACGGAGCCTGGGAGCATTGTAGGGCTTTATTTACACACCACTTTCTTGCCCGTATTGTTTGGGGATTGCTCCAGCATTGGTCTTGGTCGACGGATTCTTCAGTTGGACATACGCACTGTCATTCTGCCGGGGGAATCCTTTTCTCATAGCATGTACGTATATACTCACATTTAGTTGAATTCGTTCTTAAAATATATTATATATACATTATTTGGCTCTCACTGAAATAACTTTCCAAATATTTTGCTTTAATGGCTCTCTGAGTCAAAAAGGTTCCCGACCCCTGGTCTATAGACTCAACATTTTGCAGTAAACAAAATGTGCTATTGACATTGATCACAAACAATGTGCTATTGACATTGATCAAGCATAATCCCATCCACTGGGTTCCAGCCAAATATACTTAATACTCAGAGTAGGCACACTGAAATCAATTGAATGAGTTAGAACTAGGGTCAGTGATGTCAGGAGATTTGCTTGCTGTATGTCTAAACCTGAATTCAACCTAGTGATTTTATTTATTTATTTATTTATTATTCGGGCTTCTATGCCGCCGACTCCCTGAGGCTCGCGGCGGCTTACAGGAGCCGAAGGGCACAGTAAAATACAGGCAATAAGCAGTTAAAAACAATTAAAAACAACAGCAGTACAGTAATTAATAACACAGTTAACACAATGAACAGCACATCATCCTCAGAAGAACGAATAGATGGCGGGGCATGGGCAGGACTTACTCACCAAAGGCCTGCTTAAACAGGTATGTTTTACAGGCCCGTCTAAACGGGAGCAAGTCCTTCATAGCCCGAGTTCCGGCCGGGAGGGCGTTCCACAGCGTAGGTGCTATGACAGAGAACGCCCTCCGGCGGGTAGCAGTCAGCCTTGAAGTTTAGCTGAAGGTATCTCCAGGAGATTGGAGTCCTCAGACCGAAGTGATCTCGGAGGGCAATATGGGCTGAGACGGTCCCTCAAATACGCTGGCCCCAGGCCGTGTAAGGCCTTAAAGGTGAGGACCAACACTTTGAAGGTGATCCGGTGCTCAATTGGCAGCCAGTGCAGATCCTGCAAAACAGGTGTTATGTGGGCACCAGCTGGCGTGCCAGACAGGAGCCGGGCGGCAGTGTTCTGCACTAGCCTGAGCTTCGGGTCACCGACAGAGGAAGGCCAACGAGCGCGTTGCAGTAATCCAGCCTTGAGATGACTGTGGCTTGGATCACAGTGGCCAGATCGTTCCGGGAGAGATAGGGGCCAGCCTCCTTGCCTGTCGCAGATGAAAAAGCGATCTTGCTGACCGCAGAGACCTGGGCCTCCATGGTCAGCTGGGAGTCCAAATGGACCCCCAGGCTCTTTACGGAAGGCGATGGGCATAACACCGCACCGTCCAGGCTCGGAAGCTGGACATTAACATCACCCGGGCGACCCAGCCACAAGATCTCCGTCTTCGCCGGATTCACCCTCAACCTACTGGCTCGCAGCCATCCAGTAACGGCTTCGAGGCAGTGTTGGAAATTATCGGGGACAGAACCCGGCCTGCCCTCCATCCTCAGAATGAGCTGTGTGTCGTCAGCGTACTGGTGACACTCCAGCCCATAACTCCGCACCAGCTGTGCAAGCGGCTGCATGTAGATGTTAAATAACAGAGGGGAGAGAATGGCCCCTGGGGGACCCCACAGGGTAGTGGGGAGCCCTCAGAGACCACCTCGCCCCTCCTCACACGCTGAGACCGCTGGTGGAGGAAGGAGGTCAGCCATTTTCCACTTCATCAGATGAAGGCAGGGACGTATCTTCTCCCTGCTTCTCTGCACTGCTGGCACTGAGTCCCCCAGAACCCATCACATGATGCAGGGCTACTGCCGGTGGGACTCTGTGGCACTATGTGCTGGTAGTGTTGTGGCAGCTGAGGTATGGCACCCAGAGGAGTCAGGTGTACACCCACTCCTCATACAAAAAAGGCAGAGGAGCAGAAGGGGAAGCAAGAGACAGTGGGGAAATGTTTATTTATTTATTTATTCGATTTTATATACCGCTCCTCCCTGCAAGCTCGGGGTGGTTTACACAACAGCTAGTTAAAATACACATAAAAGCACATAAAAATACACAGAAATTCATAAAATACATATAAAACATTTTACATTTTACAAAGGAACAAACTCCGTGAGAAAGCTCGTTGTCTTGTCGCAGAGAGATGACAGGAGCGGACTGATGGAACTGTCAGGAGATTTTGTTCTTCTGAGTGTAGTGATCTCGGGGAAACGTACGGGATGAGACGGTCCCTCAGGTACACTGGCCCTAGACCATACAAGGCCTTAAAGGTCAGACCCAGCACCTTGAAAACAATCCGGTACTCAACTGGTAGCCAGTGCAATTGCTGCAAGATGGGAGTGATGTGCTCTCTTACCGGTGCTCCCATCAGTAATCGAGCCCCCCAGCCCCTTCCCTACAGCCCCCTAAGCTTTTTAATAAAAAAATAAAAAACTTAAATTAAAATATTTTTAAAAATTACCCACTTCCGGATTTTGGAGCAAGTATCGCGAGACTACGGAAGCCACATGGGGATTTCGCTCTCAACGCGAAATCTCGCCTGCGTTGAGAGCGAAATCCCGTGTGGCTTCCGTAGTCTCGCGATACTCCTGTTGCCGAAATCTCGGCTACTTAATCCCTGCGGCCCACGCAGACGTGATTTGTACCTTCCCGGCTGCTGCCTCGGTCGGTCGTCGCCTCTGCTCGTGGTCCGGCTGCTCCTGGATCCTGCACATTTGGGAAGGTAGGCTAACCTTTATGTTATTATTATGTAATTGTGTATTTGAATGCCCACCCTGCATTTAATGTTAGTAAAATATTATATTTGACTGTATGGATGCCCCTTTTGAATTCCCACCCTGCATTTTATCTCAGAAAAAGATTATATTTGACTGTATGCATGCCTCTTATGAGTAGTAAGCCGGGGGGGGGAGCCGGGGGCAGGGGCGGAGCCGGGGGCAGACCCTACGGCCCCCCAGGTCATCAGTGACCGGAATTCAGGCCCCTCAGCCGGTAGAAGTTGGACAGCCCTGGCCTAGCCTGTCAAAGATGGAAAATGCTATTCTGCTAACCGTGGAGATCTGGGTCTCCATGGATAGCAGTGGTTCCAACTGGACCTCCAGACTTTTTACCAAGGGTGACGGGCTTAGTTGCTCCCCATCCAGGGTAGGCAACCAGTACTCACCCATACCAGGGGCGACCTGTTGTGGGAAGGCAGAGGGTGGAACCTGCTGGACTCCACTGGTTGGGGAAACAGCTGTTCCATGAAAGGGCCAGTTTCAAATGTTTTTATTTTTTATGTGAAGCCTATTCTGCATTCAAATATTTTATTTATTTATTTATTTATTTGTGTATTCAGTTTGGTATGCCGTCTTTCCCCGAGGGCTCAGGACGGCTTACAGAGCGTATAAAAAACACACTTTAAAACAACCAATAAATTTAAACCCTTAGCTAAAAACTATAAAACTATTTACAGCTGGCTAACCAAATCAGACCCCAAAAACCTGCTGGAATAAAAACGTCTTGCACGCTCTGCGGAACTTTGTTAGATCTCTCAAAGCTCGCACATCTTCTGGCAGAGCGTTCCAAAGAGTTGGAGCTATGATCGTAAGGGCACGCCATCTTGTCAATGTCAGCCAATATGAGCGGCAGCTAGGAATCATCAAAAGACTTTGGTCAAGGGAGCGCAGTGACCTCTGGGGTTGATATGTGGTGAGACGGTCCCTCAAGTACAACGGCCCCTGGCCATATAAGGCCTTGAAGGTGATAATCAACACGTTGAAGGAGACCCAGTGCTCTACTGGAAGCCAATGCAGCTGCTGCAATATTGGTGTTATGTGAGCTCTCACCGGCATACCAGTGAGAAGCCTAGCAGCTGCATTTTGCTCCAGCTTGAGCCGCTGGATCGCCAACATAGGTAGGCCAATGTAGAGGGCGTTGCAGTAGTCAATTCTCGCGGTGACCGTAGCCTGGATCACCATGGCCAGATCCTCCCTGGGCATTGGAAACCTGAGCCACCATTGATAGCCGAGGGTCCAGCAGGACTCCCAATCTCTTCACAGAGGACGACAGACACAGGGTACATCATCAAGGGTGGGCAACTGAATCATCCCTCCACCAGGGTGACCCAGCCACAAGATTTCCATCTTTGCCAGGTTCACCCTCAATAGTAGTTAAAAAGTTATCTTTTATTTAAATAAAAATAAACGTACTATATATTGCCACAACTCATTTATTGATAACAGGAAGAAGGGTTAGCAGCCATGCATGAGTCCTGGATCCAGGGTTGGAGAACCCGCTGTTGTCCTAAGACGCTTGCATGCCTGGGTGCCACCAGTCCACTACCAGTCCACGAAAACTTGGCACTCCAGGAGCCAGGGCGCTATCCCCCCTACCACCAGGGGGTGATAAGCCAGCCAGATCCAGGACCCATGCCACACGCCAAGCAGGGTTGCAACAATGAACCCACAAACAGAGTTGCGACAAAGAACACAAGTAACAGCAAGATAAGTTAACAAGATACAAACAATAAATACATAGCATGAAAAGTAAAAAGATACAAACAATGAATGCAAGCAGGGTGGGTGGGATGGACAAAAACGGGAACAGGCCCAGTGCCTGTTGAGGAGCCTTGGGCAGCTTTAACTAGCCTACCCAGGCGAAAGGGGAGGACTGGCCCGCAGCCGGTTTAAAAAAAGATTTTAAAAAAATGACAGGCAAGATGGCCGCGGCGAGCAGCAGCAGAAACGCCGAGCTCTGCCGGGCCTCTGAAGAAACCCCTCACAGGGTAGTCCTTCCTGTCTCTTCCACCTGGCTGGCTATCCCTGATGGGGATGAGGTCCCCTGGAGTCCCAGGGGGCTCACCTGGTCCCCGGGGGACCCCTCGGTTGGCCGTCTGCCGCCCTTGGAGGCCCTCCAGCTGGAGGCCGAGGCCATCCTGGAGGTCGGCCTTGAATCGGCGACGGCGTCCAGGATCCGGGCGAGTCGGGAGGACGAGACGCTGAAGAGGCTCACCTGCAGAGCCCCCTTGGCTGGGTCCCCAGTCCCCTGGCCGGGCCTGGGGTCGGGTAACCAGCTGCGCGGATTGACACCGGGGCCTTCCGCCCCCCCCACTGGCCATCCAGTGGGAGGCCGCCACCTCCCCCCCCCCCGCAGAGGGACCGAGGGAGCCCCTGAAGGAGCCCCTGGAACTCAGGGTGATCTGCGAGGGCTGCGGGACGCCATTGAAGAGCTCACCTCCTCCCTCTGTGCTGTTGGACGTCTGGTGAGGCGACTTTCTTCCCAGTGGGGGACGGCCTGGGATCCGGACTTGGGGCCTTCGCCCCGGCCTCCCGGTGAAGTTGAGGAGAGCCTGAGTCGACCTGCTTCTCGCCCCCCAGGGGCTCTGGAGTGGCCCCCCCCTGGGCCGCTTGGGCTGGCGGGGGCCCAGAAACGGAGACCTGCTGCGTCTGTGGCGCTGGCGGGAGACGCCCGGTTGGGCCCACCGCCCCGCGAAGGCCGCGATCGGGCGCTGGCGGGCCCCAAAAGGAAGGCGGCGAGAGCATGGCTGAGGAGAGAGCGGGGGTGTGCGATTCGGCGACGGACCCCCGGAGTGACCTTCCCTTGGCTGCGCAACTTACCAGCTTCTTAGGGGAGCCATGGGAGGAGGTCCCAGTTGGGGAGAGACTGCTTGGGGAGAGCCCCCCCGGCGAGGTTGGGGTGGAGCTGGGGAGGGCCCTGGGTGCCCAGCCCCCCCCATCTCCAGCAGGAGGGGCGTTGGTGGCCTATTCCAACATGGCGCCGAGCTCTCTTGGCTCGGCGTCTTTAGCCCCTCCCCTCCTGCCGATGTCATCGGCCACAACTCCACCCCTGGCTGAACTGGAGTTTTCAACAGCACTGCCTACAGTTTCATCTCCTGCTATTCCAGGGTGGTCTGGCTCCCTGGGCTCGACGCCAAGACCCTGAACATCTCCCAGGTCCTGGCGAAGGCCCCTGGGACGGCCCGGACGCCGTGCCGGCCGCCTCCCTGCTGACCTACCGGCTAAGCTTACTGCCCAGTGCCCTATATTGCTGGGCAACGGTCGGAAGAATCCTCTGAAAAGCCGGCTGGGGCAGGCAAGACGCCGACGGCTGAGGAAAAGACGCGGACGAGCTGGTAGCCGCCCGCGTCAGCCCTCTCTGACTTCTTCTACTCAGCCTGCTACGTTTGTTGCTGATACTAACTCGGACCTGACAATAGCCAGCAGCTCTGGGGGCCCCAATTGCGACCTAGGGTCCCAACAGCAGTCTGCCCCTCGGCTTCCAGCTACAGCCCAGGCTAGCGTTGAGCCGGTCCTGAACTTATTAGCTACCCGAGAACCAGGCCAGCCCCCTCGCAGAAGAGCGAGGGTTAGCACGACTCGGGAAAGACCCTTTCGAGCACGGACCTTCTGGGGGCCAGCTTCTCTCGGAAGGAGAACCGTTTAGCTCAAACCCATGAACTGACCCGGGCCGACCAGCCTTTAATTTCACCATCGGGCCTGAAGGGCCACCCCAATAGCCAAACGGGCAAGCTGCCTGTCGGGCCTCACCAGGGGCATGGGTGTCGGGCCAAGGATCGGGTATCAGTTTCCCGTGTCGGGAACGGGGGTTGGAGGCAGGGAGTTGCCAACTGAATTGGTGACGAATGCCCGAGACCCTCACAGGCCTCCCTTTTCACGGGGTGTGCCGGAAACTGAACCCCAAGCCAGTTTTTGTCAAGCAGGTCCGTTGAGTATCCCAGTGATCTCGGGGCAGGGTGAGTACGGTAGGCGCAGGCCCAATGCTAACGTTACGGCGAGAACCGGTTCGAGTCGCAGACGGAGACCGGTTCTGACCTGCGTCCTATCCCCAGACACGCTGTTGGTAGACATCCAGTTCTCCCACCTTCCACTCTGGTGCTGGTTAACGCACGCTCTGTCCGAAACAAGACCGCTACTGTCAGGGAGTTTTGTGAAGATCTCAAAGCGGACCTGTTCTGCATTACCGAGACCTGGTTGCAGGAGAGCGACTCCATCTGCCTCAAGAAGTGGTCCCCCTGACTACGTTGCCACGCACCAGAATAGGAACGAGGGACGGGGGGGGTGGCAATACTCTCCCGAGATGGATTACACCTTAGAGCGATCCCTGCACTTGTCACCTCGGGGCTGGAGAGTGCCGGCCTAGTGTGGGAGTCCCCGGAGAGCCTGGCGATCCTGCTGGTGTACCGTGCGCCTAGCGCACCAGCGGAGAGCCTGGCGCGGCTGCTGGAGACTGTGTCGGAGTGGGCATTGAGGTTTCCCAGGCTTATTGTTCTGGGGGACTTCAATGTCCACGCCCGATGCAGCCTCCACTCCATCTGCAGCCGCGGACCTAATTTCGACCATGGCGACATTGGGCCTCTCCCTGTGCGACTCGGGACCCACACACTCGGCCGGTCACACCCTCGACTTGGTGTTCAGTGCAGGGGTTCAAGTGGACCTAGCCTCCATAATAGAGGTCCCATGGTCGGACCACTGTGCTCTAAGGATCCGGGTTGAGCAACCGCCTCCCCCATGCAAGGGCGCCGAACGGATTTTTGTTCGCCCAAGGAGACTTATGGAACCTGATAGGTTCCTGAATGCTCTGAGGGATCTGGAGTCTACCAGCGTCTCAGTCGAGGAGCTTGTCCAGGCTTGGAACACCTCACTGGCCAGAGCCCTCGACGAGATTGCTCCTAGGCGCCCTCTCCGACCCGCAATCATCGGTCCCCTGGTATACAGGGGACCTCAGGACCATGAAGCGGGAAAGGAGACGGCTTGGCGAGTGGCGGAAGCTCCGTGACGAAGCCTCAGTATCAGCTTATAAGCTATTAAAGGAGACTTATGAGCATGCCGTCAAGGCAGCCAAAAATGAATACTTCTCTGCCTTGATAGCGTCTGCAGGCTCACGCCCGGCCCAATTGTTTAAGGTGATTCGGTCTTTGACGACGGTCCCTACTGTCCCAAAAAATAGTGATCAGGCCCTCACCGCCGGTGCTTTCCAGAGCTTTTTCGCAGACAAGATACTGAGCCTCCGCCGGGACCTCCCTGCCACAGTTGATACAGTGAGAGAGCTAGAGACTCCGTGGCCCTCTGCCGGGCCCACCCTCGACCGGTTCCGGCCACTGGACGCAGATGCTGTTGACAAGATAGTGACTGCAGCTCGCCCTACCACCTGCTCCCTCGACCCGTGCCCCTCCTGGCTTGTTAGATCTTGCCTGGAGGGGCTACGTGGGCCTCTGTTGAAGATCATTAATAGCTCCCTTGAGCAAGGGGTTTTTCCAGAGTGCTTGAAAGAGGCGGTGGTAGCTCCATTACTGAAGAAACCATCATTGGACCCTGCGGTTCCCTCCAACTACCGCCCGGTGTCGAATCTTTCGTACCTGGGCAAGGTGGTTGAGAGGGCAGTAATGGAGCAGTTGCAGTCCTTCTTGGATGATGCAACATGGCTTGACCCTTCCAGTCCGGCTTCCGCTCGGGGCGGGACGGGAGACGGTCCTGGTCTCCATCACAGATCAACTCCGCTGCCAGCTCGACCAAGGCGGGTCTGCGCTGCTCGTGTTATTGGACCTCACGGCAGCGTTTGACACGGTCGACCACAATCTTTTGATCCACCGCCTGGCCATGTCTGGAGGGAGGGGGACAGCCCTTAAATGGCTGGCCTCCTTTCTCCGCCAGCGGTCTCAGCGTGTGAGGAGGGGCGGGGTGGTCTCCGAGGGCTCCCCACTGATTTGTGGGGTCCCTCAGGGGGCCATCCTCTCCCCTCTGTTATTTAACATCTACATGCAGCCGCTTGCACAGCTGGTGCGGAGTTATGGGCTGACCTGTCACCAATATGCCGATGACACTCAGCTCATTCTGAGGATGGGGGGCAGGCCGGAGTCCGTCCCGATAATTTCCAACATTGCCTTGAGGCCGTCACTGGATGGCTGCGAGCCAGTAGGTTGAGGGTGAATCCGGCGAAGACGGAGATCTTGTGGCTGGGCCACCCGGGCGGGATGGGTGCCCGGCTTCCGACCTGGACGGTGCGGCACTACAACCAGCGCCGTCAGTGAAAAAGCCTTGGCGTCCATCTGGACTCCCAGCTGACCATGGAGGCCCAGGTCTCCATGGCCAGCAAGGCTGCCTTTTTCCACCTCCGCCAGGCGAGGAGGCTGGCCCCCTATCTCTCCCGGAACGACCTGGCCACGGTGATCCAAGCCACGGTCATCTCGAGGCTAGACTACTGTAACGCGCTCACGTTGGCCTGCCTATGTCGTCGATCCGGAAGCTCAAGCTGGTGCAGAACACCGCCGCCCGGCTCCTGTCTGGGGTTCCAGCAGGTTGCGAATAACTCCAATCTTGCGGGATCTGCACTGGCTGCCCATTGAGCACCGGGTCGCCTTCAAAGTGCTGGTTCTTACCTTTAAGGCCATCCACGGCCTGGGGCCAGCGTATCTGAGGGACCGTCTCGCCCTATATTGCCCATCGAGATCACTGCGGTCTGAAGAGGCCAACTTGCTGGCAGTTCCATCTGCTAAACTAGCCCGCTTAACATCTACTCGCGGAGGGCGTTCTCTGTGATAGCTCCTACGCTATGGAACGCCCTCCCGGCTGAGGCCAAACCCTGAGGGACCTACTCCCCTTCAGACGGGCCTGCAAAACTTATTTGTTTAGGCAGGCCTTTGGGGAGTAGGCCCTTACACCATGCTGTTTTAATCTGCTACTTTTAACTGTTTTAACTGTTTTAATTGTATTACTTGTTTTTAAGTTAAGCTATATCTTTCGTGCTCTATGTTTTATGTTGTTCCTCTGGCGCTGAGCCAGTAGTATGTGAGCCGCCGCGAGCCCTTGGGAGTCGGCGGCGCAGAAATCGCAATAAATAAATAAATAAATAAATAAATAAATAAAGGGAGGCGGTGCCAGCCCCCACCATTGGCCAGCTGGCACTGGTGGCACGAAACTCTCCCGCCACCCAAGGGGGCTTCTGGGGAGAAGAAGCCCCTTAAGCTATACCATAGAATATAGTGGGGCAGAACTGAGGGAGAAGTCAATCACTAGTCGTAGCATCATAAAAAGTCACTTTTAGTGTATTAATAACATGTGTGCTCAATGGCTTAACAATATCACAATGGTGCAATGCCATGCAATTCACACAAAGTACAGCGAATACATGTCGCAATAATAACAAAGACACAAAACGCCCTTACAATCTAACGGGCAAAAACGACGCTCGCACTCAGTCTGTGTAACCCTGCAAATAGTCGGAGTCCAATAACTCACGAACTATGGTCTGAGTCAATGGGAGCCTTGAAGCATGGAAGAGCTGGCAAACTGCCGAGTGGGCAGGCGCCTATGGCGGGAGGTAAGCTGACGTCAAGATGGCCGTTTCGCGTGAACCGCTTCCTCAGGGCGTTTGAAGCTTCTAGCCGCTCCTCCCCAGGATGATAGTGAAGCAATTTTGGACTCAGGGTTGAGACGGGAGATTTTGCGTTTCCGCGTTGTAATACCAATCGATCTTATGAGTGATCTCCCGGGCTGCAACCTGGCTCCTCCCCCTCCCCCGGCTTCGGCATTCCTTGCAGCTGCTCCCAGTGTCATTTTGTGTCATTTTGGTTGGTGGTGTGCCCCGGATTTTTTTAATGTTAAAAGTGTGCCGTGGCTCAAAAAGGTTAGGAAACACAGTATATCCATTGGAGGTTATGCATGGGCTGTACCTTACACAATTTTTAAAAATACTCATTAAAAGAATTCTGTCTTTTCTTTGAATTCGGTTTGAGGCTTCTTGCAAGGCTCTTCCCATGTATCATCATGGAGACAGGGTCTAATTCTGTTAACAAGATTCTCAAAACTTTATTTCAATTTTCTGGATCAAGTCAGCTTTTAGCTTTATGTAAATGTCTATTGTTTTGTTCATAAGGACTTAAAAAATCCCCCGTCCCAAAGGGATTGTGGTGTTCTTCCTTTCAGGGACATCCGATCTGACTCGGGCTTGTCAGCATCTTGGTTTGCCACCTTTGTCGGAAAGGAAACCCACTGCTCAGCAGCCTCTGTGAAAGGGATACCTTTTTGACACCATGTTTATATGACCTTTAAAACTTCAGACCTACCATCAAGAAAGGCATTTGTTCCTGAGAATATATTCAAAATTTCTTTTGGCACACATGACAGTATTCTGTGTCTTCCTGCATCGATTGTGTTTTGGTTCACCAATATTTTGTTTGGCGCTTGGCTGTTCAGTGTTTTTCCTCGCCTTCACTTCCCAACAGGCTTAGGAGGATACTTTGTATAATTCCATCTCAACTGTGGGAAAGGCACCGTTCCTGAATCCACAAAGTCCATAATTGCAGTCATCGGGGTTTATGCGTAGCAACAAACCTGATCTAGCAGTGTTCATCTCGACGAAGAGTGGTTATTTTGTAAAGCTAATGGGTTTAATCACATTCAAAAACCAAAACACCCCAAATAGTGGGTTATTGTAGGTTTTTTGGGCTGTATGGCCATGTTCTTGAAGCATTCTCTTCTGACGTTTCACCTGCATCTATGAGACCTCACAACCTCTGAGGATGCCTGCCATAGATGCTGGCGAAGCGTAAGGAGAGAATGCTTCTAGGACATGGCCAAACAGCCCAAGAAACCTACAACAACCCAGTGATTCTGGCCATGAAAGCCTTCGACAATACACCCAAATACGTTATGTAGCACATATCCAAAATTCCAAAATATTCCAAAACCACCATGTTCTGCCTGAGATAGTGACACTTTTGCTTTCTGGTGATTCAGTGTACACAAATTTTGTTTCATGCACAATGTTATTAAAAACATTACCTTCAAACTACAAGAAAGGAGATTCCATCTGAACATTAGGAAGAACTTCCTGACTTGTAAGAGTCATTCAGCAGTGGAACTCTCTGCCCCGGAGTGTGGTGGAGGCTTCTTCTTTGGAATCTTTTAAACAGAGGCTGGATAGCCATCTGTCAGGGGTGCTTTGAATGCAATTTTCCTGCTTCTTGGCAGGAGGTTGGAATATATATATATATATATATATATATATATATATAAAAAAGTATATGATCATGAAAGCATTTCATGAGATATCTCATTATGGATGTGTATACAACAGGGGTGCCCACACTTTTTCATCATGCTAGCTGCTATATGAACAATCAAGTTGAAAAGATCACCTGTTGTGCATGTGAGCGTGTCTTGCGTGTGCGCAAGACGCTCTGCAGCTTTCCATCCGCGCGGGGCTTCTTTCTTGCCTGCCCACGAACTCGCCGCCGCGCACCTGGGAAGGGGATCCTCGCCTGCGCTCTCTCTCTCTCTCTCTTAATGTCTTCGTTGCCTTCCTCCTTCCTGCTGCGTGCTTTCGCAAAGCAGGAAGTCCCCCCATCCCGTCCTGCTTCTTGCGTGCACAGCAGGCCCCTCCCACGTACGCAGCAGGAGGGTATTTATAGGTGCACCTGCCAGCGCTCCGGCCAGATGTGGCTTCGGCGGTGGCTCGGAAGGCACAGGGCTGGGAAGAGGGGCTGCCTGTGTAATGCCTGGAAAGGGGGGTCCCAATAAAGCAGGCTCACTCCAAGCTGAGTTGAAGGATAGATCTTTTATTGAGCTCCTTACTCCACGCTGAACAAAGATAGACTAAAGAAAGCCCGCGCAAACATTCCCCCAAGAATCCCTCCCGGCCCGCCCCCCGCTGGGCCCCTCCTTCCAAGGCTTGACCAAATGGCCAGTCCACATATCAAAGGCCCGGAAGGTATCTGGCAGATCAAAGGGATGAGCCTGGTGGTTTCC
>JARBWK010000895.1:0-23363 GCA_030556195.1 Anolis apletophallus
AGGTGTCCTCGGATGGGCTGGGGTATCCGGGCGTGAGTGGTTACCGGCGAGCCGGACGGCTGTATTGTGGTCAGCGGTCTCAGACGGCTTTGGGAGTGGTGTTGTCGGTCCGGGGTGTTGGCCCGCTGTGGACGCCGTGGCTGGGGTCACATCCGCAACGCTGAACGCCAGAAGCTGGGAGGAAGCTTGGATGTCACCTCGGCTCCATCGAAATGGAGAAATATTAAGAATTAGAAAGGACATTTATCCGAAAACTAGCCCCTGCCACGCCCAGTCTGTGTATGTGTGTTTTGTGTGTATATTATGTGTATGCTGATCGATGGTGCCATCACCACCCAAGCAGGAGCTTTTGAAAGGGCTGAACTGAAGCCTCTGAAGCTTTAGGTGCTCTACTGCCTATTCCAGGTGATGGAAACAGTGTTTTCCCAACCAATGTGCCACACTTTGAATTACGCCTCTTAAACTAACCTCTACCGCACCCAGGGGCGGTCTTTCCACTACGCGGCCCACTAATCGCGCAGAGTGCCATCTTGACGCCGTGGGGTGGGGCGCCATCGTGGGGCGTCGCAGCCACGCCTCCATGCTGCTGTTGCCGCGCTGGCGCCGCCTCCGCTGGCGCGCTGGCGATATGCAAGAGAGAGGCAAGATGATGTCAGTGCCTCACGTAGCTCAAGTGAACTCCTCAGGCACTGGCAAGATGTCAAGAGAGATTTTTCAGACGCATGCGCTGTGCCCACGGAGCTCAAAGGAGCCTGTAAAACCGCACGCGGCGGAAATTCTTCACACTGCGATGCGCTGTGTCTGCGAAGCTCACTTGAGTCCGTGAGGCACTGCGCAAGATAGGCCCCTCCTAGCGCTTCCTGGTGCCCGCTGCCGCCCCTCCCATGGGGCATTGTACAGGGAGCGCCCGTGGGTAGGCTGGCAGCGGCACCAGGAAGCCGCCAGGAGGGGCCTCGAAGGCCTTCAAATTGCACAGGGCAATGAGTGGCGGCGCTACGAGGAATGGAAGGAGCGCCACAAGAAGGTACCTCTTTTTAAAAAATGGGGGCAAAATAATGTTTGGGGGCAAATAATTTTGGGTGGGGTGGGCGCTAAAAATAATCTTCGCTTACCCAAATTCGCCATTACTGACTGATTTCTCTTACCTCCTCTTTCCTTAGGACAAGACGCCTCTTCCTTGAGTCAAGGAAGGAGGGCACGAGGAGGAGGAGGCGTGAAGGTGTTCGCCCCAGAGGCCGCTGCTGCCGGGCATGCGCAGCAGGAGGGCGCGAGTGTCTCTGCCTCCCTCTGCCATGTTCCTAAAGGCGCATGCCCGGTAGCGGTCCTGGGCTTCTCCGCGCTTCTTCCGCGCTCCTTCCTTGAAAAGGGGCGGGGGCGATGGCAAGGGGGGGCGCCATTCCCTCCTCCCCGCCCCTTCGCAGCGATCTCCCCCCGCCCTCCTCCTCCGAGAGAGAGAGAGTCATCTCCATGCCGTGTGAACTGCGCCCCCCCCCTTGGCTTGCGCCCCTAGGCCATGGTCTAGGGTGGCCTTATGTGTAATTCGGGCCTGGTTTTATGTATATTTTAGGTATATTTACATATGGCAAATAAATAAATAAATAAATTTCGTAACGTATAATGCTATGTATTAGAAAAGAGGCGAGCCTTTTCTAATACATATAATTTTTTAAAACCAAAAAAGCAAGGCTTCTCCGGTTCCAGCGCTTCTCCGAACCCACTCCGCCCTGATTGAGAGACCCCCCCCCCTCACCTTTGACGTCTGTCACATTCAGGCCCTGCCGCATCTCCTCGCTTGCATTCGTTAGGCAGCGCACCACGCTGGTCGGAAATCCAGAGTTGGTGGTGTTATCGGTGGCCCGGAAGAGCAGCACTGACTTTACGGCTATGGAGCCATTGCTAGGGATGGAAGGAGAGAAGGGAAGAAGCAGGAGAGTGAGGCCACTTGAAGCTTCCGAACAGTCTTCAACGGCAGCCCCACGTAGAGCGTGTTGCAGTAGTCTATACGGAATGTAACCAGAGCATGGACTACCATGGCCAAGCCAGATTGAGGCTGTTCACTTTTGCATTGAGGCTGCTCACTTCGACAGCCTCCAGCCAGACTTGCGCAACACACGGCCCGCGGGCCGGACACAACCCGTACAAGAGGCTGGTGTGGCCCGCAGAGCTCTTCCACTCACCCCCAGGAAGGAAGGAGAAGGAGGAAGGGGGAAGGGGCAAGGGGCAGGGGGCAAGGAGGAAGGAGGGAGGAGGGAGGAAGGGGAAAGGAGGAAGGGGAAAGGAGGAAGGGGAAAGGAGGAAGAGGGAAAGGAGGAAGAGGGAAAGGAGGAAGAGGGAAAGGAGGAAGGGGAAAGGAGGAAGGGGAAAGGGGGAAGGGGAAAGGGGGAAGGGGAAAGGAGGAAGGGGAAAGGAGGGAAGGAGAGAGAAAGAGAAAGAGGGAAGGAGAGAGAAAGAGAAAGAGGGAAGGAGAGAGAAAAGGAAAGAAGGAAGAATGAAAGAAAGAAAGGGACGGAGTGAAGGACCCAAAAAGGAAGGGAAGAAGGAAGGTAGGAAAAACAGAGGGAAGGGAGGAAGAATGAAAGAAAAAAAGGCAGGGAAGGAAATAGGCAAAAGAGGGAAGGGAGAAAAAGAAGAAAGAGAGGGAAGGAGGGAGAAAGAAAGAAAGAGGTAGGGGGAAAAGATGTAGGGAGCGAGTGGAAGGGGGAAAAGGAAGGAGGGAAAGAGGTAGGGGAAAAAGAGGTAGGGAGTTAGGAAAAGGGGAATGGAGAAAAGGGAGGAAGGAAGGAAGGAGGGAAGGAGGAAGAGAGGGAGAGAGGTAGGGAAAAAGAGGTAGGGAGCTAGGAAAAGAGAATGGAGAAAAGGAAGGAGGGAAGGAGAAAGAGGTAGGGGAAAAGAGGCAGGGAGCTAGGAAAAGGGGAATGGAGAAAAGGGAGGAAGGAAGGAAGGAGGGAAGGAGGAAGGGAGGGAGAAAGAGGTAGAGAAAAAGGTAGGGAGCTAGGAAAAGAGAATGGAGAAAAGGAAGGAAGGAGGGAGAAAGAGGTAGGGAAAAAGAGGCAGGGAGCTAGGAAAAAGGGAATGGAGAAAAGGAAGGAGGGAGGAAGGGAGGGAGAAAGAGATAGGGACAAAAGAATTAGGGAGAAATGGAAGGAAGAAAGGCAGGAAGGAAGGAGAGACGGGGAGAAAGGAAGGAAGGAAAAAGAGGGAAGAGAGAAAAGGAAGAAAGAGAAAGAAAGTTTAAAAGCGGAGGAAGGAGAGAGAAAAGGAAGGACCTAGAAAGGAAAGGAAGAAGCAAAAATAGGAAAGATGGAGGGAATGAGAGAGGAAGAAAGGGAGGAAGAATGAAAGAAAGGGCAGGAAGGAAGTAGGCAAAAGAGGAAAGGGAAGAAAGAAGGTGAAGGAGGGGGAAGAAAGATAGAGGTAGGGGAAAAAGATGCAGGGAGCTAGGAAAACAGGGCGGGCGGGAGGGAGGAAGGAAGGAAGGAAGAGGCAGGGAAAGAGAGGTAGAAAGATAGGAAGATGGAAGGGAACAAAGGAAGGAAGAAAGGAAAGGCAACGGGGAGAAAGAAAGAAAGAAAGAAGAAAAGGAAAACGAGGGAAGGGAGAAAAAGAAGAAAGAGAAAAAAAGGGAGGAAAGGAGAAAGAGAAAGAAATTTAAAAGGGGGAAGGAGAGAGAAAAGGAAGGAAGGACGGACGGATGGATGGAAGGGGGGAGGAAGGGAAGGAGGGAGGGAGGTAAAAAAAAGAAAGAAAGAAAGGGAAGGAGGGAGAGACCCAGAAAGAAAGGGTGGGAGAAGGAAGAAAGGAAGGGAGGGAGGTACAACAAAAAGAAGAAAGAAAGAAATAAAGGGAAGGAAGGACGGAGTGACAAACAGAATGAAAAGAGGGAGGGGAGAAAGAAGGAAGGAGGAAAGGAAAGGAGGGAGGTACAATGAAAGGAAGGAAGGAAGGAAGGAAGGAAGGAAGGAAGGAAGGAAGGGTGGGAAGGAGAGACCCAGAAAGAAAGAAAGAAAGAAAGAAAGAAAGAAAGAAAGAGAGAGAGGGAGGGAGGGAGGGAGGGAGAAGGGTGGGAGAAGGAAGGAAGGAAGGAACAACAAAAGGAAGGAAGGAAGAAATAGAGGGAGGGAAAGAGGGAGAGAGAGACCCAGAAAGAAAGGGTGGGAGAAGGGAGGGATGTTCAAAGAAAGAAAGAAAGAGAAAGAAATAAAGAAATAGAAGGAAGGAAGGAAGGAGGGAGAGACCAAGAAAGAAAGGGCAGTAGGGAGAACAAAGAAAGAAAAGAAAGAAAGAGACATAGGAAAAAGAGAGGGAAGGAGAGAAGGAGGAAAGAAAGGTAGGGAGGGAGGGTGGGAGAAAAGAGGAAGGAAAGAAAGACAGACAGAGACAGGAAAAAGAGGGAGGGAGAGAAGGAGAAAAGAAAAAAGAAAGGGAGGGAGAGAAGAGGAAGGAAAGAAAGACAGACAGAAAGACAGGAAAAAGAGGGAAGGAGGGAGGGAGAGAAGGAGAAAAGAAAGAAAGGGAAGGAGGGAGAGACACAAAAAGAAAGTGAGGGTGGAAGGGAGGAAGGAAGGAAGGGAGGGAGAGAAGGAAAAAAGAAAGGAAGGAAGGATAGAGGGACCCAGAAAGGAAGGGAAGGCGAGAGGAAGAAAGGTAGGAAGCACGGAGGGGATGGGAGAGGATGAAAGGGGGGAAGAATGAAAGAAATGGTAGAAGAGAGCGAGAAAGAAAGAGAGAAAGGGTGCTAGGTAGGTAGGCGAAGGGGGGAAGAAAGACAAAGGGAAGGAAGGAGGAAGAACCAAAAGTAGGTAGGTAGAAGAGGAAAGGGAAAAAAGGAAGAGAGAGAAAGAAAGGGAGTTAGGACAATGGGACGGGGGAGAAGAGGAAGTAAGAAGCAGGAGGAAGGAAGACAGGAAGGGTGGGGGTTAGGGTTAGGAAGGAGGGGAGTTCGGCCACATTCCCCTCCAACCCTTACCTGAAGGAGATCACCTCGTATCCAAGGAAGTCCTCGCGGTCAGGGCACTCTGAACAGTTGTAGACGGCTTGATACTGCGGAAGGAAGGAAGGAAGGAAGGAAAGGAGAAGGAAGTGGGGCTGAGTGCCGGGTATTTCTCTGAGTCTGGGATCCAAGGACAGGGTGAGTTGGGGGTCACTGCCCAGGTCAAGTGACCCTTTGGGGGGCGAGGGTGGGGAGGAGAGAGGGAACCCTTCCAGGGATTGGCATTTGCCGATGGGCCCTGAGTGGCCCTGCGCATGCCTTGCAGGACGGCTCTCGGGAAAGGCTTTGACCGCCCTCCAGATCCCTCTGGCTACTTCCCGAAGGCAGCACTCACCACCTCCCCGAGGGTCGTGCTCAGGTTCTTGAACTCCTCACTGGACGAATTCCGCATTTCCTCCGTGAAATTCCTGTTGGTGATGCGGAAACTGAGGGAGATCTCCACGGGGGTCAGCTTGGGAGTGGGGGTCGGAGTCGTGGTGGGTGGCTCCGTTGTGGGCCCCACCACACGGGCGCTGGTCACTGTAGTTGGGAGGAAGCTCAGAGGTCACCTCGGCTCCGCATCCCTCATCAAACCGTCCTTGCAGTGAATTCGGGTTCCTCTCGCCACGGCCTTGAAGTCAGGCCCGGATTAACTCTTGGTGGCGCCCTAGGCCTCACATTGGAAGCCACGCATGCGCGTCAGAGGCCCTAGGGGCGGGGCTTCGCTCGGCCTCTTCCTCGCTCGCGCCAGCTGACCAGCCCCTCCTTCCTTCACTCAAGGAAGGAGCGGCGCCCGGCGCAAGCGACAAAAGGGCGGAGGGAAGCCGCGTCAGAGGCCCTAGGAGCGGGACTTCGCTACGCCTCTTCCTTGCTCGCGTCGGGCACCCCTCCTTCCGTGAGTGAAGGAAGGAGGGGCCGACGCGAGCAAGGAAGAGGCGGAGAGAAGCTGCGTCAGAGGCCCTAAGGGTCTCTGGTGCTCCGTGCACAAGCGCAGAAGCGCCCGGAAATCGACCTTTTTTTAATTTTGTGGGGTCCGTATCTGGCGCACCCCCCCATGGCTGCGCCCCTAGGCCATGGCCTAGGGTGGCCTTATGGATAATCTGCTGCAGTTCCAGTGCTTACCCGGCCCTGATGGCCACCCTCAACCTAAGCAAACCCACCCGGCCCGTATTGAGAGACCCTCACCATTGGAGAAATCCAGGTCCTTCCGAACCTCCGCACTTGCATTCGCCAGGTTGTCACCCACTCCGGTCGCAAACGCAGGGGTGGTGGTGCGATTGGTGGCCCGGAAGGACAGCTTGGAGTCCACCACCACGGAGCCATTGCTAGGGATGGAAAGAGAGACGGGAAGCAGGAGAGCAGGGCTGGTTCGTCCATTAGGCGGACTACGCGGGCGCGTAGGGCGACATCACCCGGGAGGGGCGTCGCCACCTGGGAGGGGCGCCATCGCTGCGCCGCCCCTGCTGCCTGTGCCGTGCTGCCCCGCCCCCGTTGCAGCCGGGCTAGGCCTCCGCAGTCGGCTCCATGGCCTGCGCCTGTTGCCGCACCGGCCGGGCCTTTGTTAGGTTGGTAGGCCGGCGCGCCCACATGCGCAGAAGTTCTGTGGGCGCCACAGCGCCTGTAGGAGCTTTCTGCGCATGTAAAAAGCTCTGCGCACGCGCACTGACTCCAGAGCACACCTCCCGCTTTGGAGCCAGTGCGCGTGTGCAAGACTCGCATGCACACTGGCCTCCAACGCGGGATGCGTGCTCTTGAGTCAGTGCGCGTCTAAAGACAAATTGGCGCATGCGCACTGGGCTCCCCTCGGGAGCAACTGGGGGGGCGCAAAAAAATTTTTCGCGTACCCCCCGGGAACAGATAGGTCCGCCCCTGCAGGAGAGCAAGGCCCCACTCCCACTGGGTCCCGGAGCCCCCAAGAGAACCGAGTCTGAACGTGGGAGGCTCCAAACTCCAGCACTCTTTCAAGGAGGCCACTCACCTTGGCAGCCTCAATGCCCGGCCTGCACAACAGGTGGCTCACGGGGCGGATACGGCCCTTACAAGGGATTGTTGTGGCCCGCAGAACTCTTCCACTCACCCCCAGGAAGGAAGGGAGGAAGGAGAAAAGAAAGAAAGAAAGAAAGAAAGGGAAGGAGGGAGGGAGGGAGACCCAAAAAGAAAGTGAGTGAGCGAGGGAGGGAGGGAGATAAGGAGAAAAGATGAAATGAATGAAGGAAGAATAGAGGGACCCAGAAAGGAAGGGAAGGCGAGAGAAAGAAAGGGAGGAAGAACTGAGGGAATGAGAGAGGATGAAAGGGGGGAAGAATGAAAGAACTGGTAGAATAGAGCGAGAAAGAGAGAGAGAGAGAGAGAGAGAGAGAGAAAGGTTGCTAGGTAGGAAGGCAAAGGGGGGAAGAAAGACAAAGGGAAGGAAGGAGGAAGAACAAAAAGTAGTTAGGTAGAAGAGGAAAGGGAAAAAAGGAAGAAAGAAAGAAAGAAAGAAAGAAAGAAAGAAAGAGAGTTAGGACAATGGGACGGGGGAGAAGAGGAAGTAAGAAGCAGGAGGAAGGAAGACAGGAAGGGGGGGAGAGCAGTTTGGCCCTGCCCCCGCCCATCCGTTACCTGAAGGAGATATCACTGTATCCAAAGAAGTCCTCGCGGTCAGCGCACGTCGAACAGTTGTAGACGGCTTGATACTGCGGAAGGAAAGGAGAAGGAAGTGGGGCTGAGTGCCGGGTATTTCTCTGAGTCTGGGATCCAAGGACAGGATGAGTTGGGGGTCACTGCCCAGGGCAAGTGACCTTTTGGGGGCTGAGGGTGGGGAGGAGAGAGCAAACCCTTCCAGGGATTGGCATTTGCCGATGGGCCCTGAGTGGCCCAGCGCGTGCCTTGCAGGACGGCTCTCGGGAAAGGCCTTGCCGGCCCTCCAGATCCCTCTGGCTACTTCCCGAACTCGGCACTCACCACCTCCCCGATGGTCGTGCTCAGGTTCTTGAACTCCTCACTGGACGAATTCCGCATTTCCTCCGTGAAATTCCTGTTGGTGATGCGGAAACCGAGGGAGATCCGTACGGGGCCCAGTTCGGGATTCGGCGTGGGGTTTTCGGGGGGCTCCTCCGTGGTTTCGGAGCCGTTCGAGCCGGGCGGAGAGTCAGTCAGGGAGGTGTTGCTGGTCATTGTGGATGGAGAGGAGGTTGGGGAGGTTCCAGATGACGGGGACGGGGTCAGCGTGCTCTTGGACGGAGTGGGAGAGGGGGTCAGGCTGGATGTTGAGTGCGTCGGAGTCATGGTGGGTGACGCTGTTGTGGGCACCCCCCCAGGGGTGCTGGTGCTGGCCACTGTAGTTGGGAGGAAGCCCAGATGTTACCTCTGCTCTACATCCTTCATCAAACCTTCCTTGCAGTGAATTCGGGCTCCTCTCGCCACGGCCTGGAGGTCCAACCAAGGTCGCTGCGGTTCCAATACTTACCCGGCCCTCATGGCCACCTCCCACCTAAGCAAACCCACCCGGCCTTTATCGAGAGACCCTCACCATTGTTGACATCCAGGTCCTTCCGAACCTCCGCACTTGCATTCGACAGGTTGGTCCCCACTTCGGTCACAAACTCAGAGGTCCTGGTTCGATTGGTGGCCCGGAATTTCAGCTGTGAGTCCACCACCACGGAGCCCTCGCTAGGGACGGAAAGAGAGACGGGAAGCAGGAGAACCAAGATCAGGCCCCTCGTCCCCAAGAGAACCGGGTCTGAACGTGGGTCGCTCAAAAGTCCATCACTTTTGCAGGGAGGCTGCTAAGTTTGGCGAGCTCCAAGCCACGCTTGCCGAACATGCAGCCCGCGGGCCGGATACGGCCCGTCCAAGGAGTTGGTGTGGCCTGCAGAGCCCTTGCACCCATCCCCAAGAAGGAAGGAAGGAAGGAGGGAGGGAGGGAGAAAGGAAGGCGGAAGGAAGAGAGAGGTAGGAAAACATAGGGAAGGATGGAAGGAGAGAGGAAGTAAAGGAGGAAGAAAGAGTAAGAAAGAAAGGTAGGTAGGTAGGCAGGAAAAAAGAGGAAAGGGAGAAAAGGAAGAATGAGAAAGAAAGAGAGATAGGAAAATGGGAGAGCAAAGGAGAAAAGGAAGGAAGAAACAAGAGGAGGAAGGAAGGAAAAAGGAACGAGGGAGAAAAGGAAGGAAGAAACAGGAAGGAAGGAAGACAGGAAGGGTGGGAGAAAGGAAGGACAGAAAGAAGTAAAAAGAGGAGGAATGAGGGAGAAAAGGAAGGAAGAAACACAACAGAAGGAAGACAAGAAGGGTGGAAGGAAGGAAGTAAAAAGGAGGAACGAGGGAGAAAAGGAAGGAAGAAACAGAGGAAGGAAGGACGACAGGAAGGGTGGGAGAAAGGAAGGAAAGAAAGAAGTAAAAAGAGGAACGATGGAGAAAAGAAAGAAAGAAACAGACAACAGAAGGAAGACAAGAAAGGTGGAAGGAAGGAAGTAAAAAGAGGAGGAACGAGGGAGAAAAGGAAGGAAGAAACAGAGGAAGGAAGGACGACAGGAAGGGTGGGAGAAAGGAAGGAAAGAAGGAAGTAAAAAGAGGAGGAATGAGGAAGAAAAGGAAGGAAGAAACAGACAACAGAAGGAAGACAAGAAGGGTGGAAGGAAGGAAGTAAAAAGAGGAGGAATGAGGGAGAAAAGGAAGGAAGAAACAGAGGAAGGAAGGACGACAGGAAAGGCTTGAGAAAGGAAGGAAAGAAGGAAGTAAAAAGAGGAGGAATGAGGGAGAAAAGGAAGGAAGAAACAGACAACAGAAGGAAGACAAGAAGGGTGGAAGGAAGGAAGTAAAAAAGAGGAGGAACGAGGGAGAAAAGGAAGGAAGAAACAGAGGAAGGAAGGACGACAGGAAAGGTGGGAGAAAGGAAGGAAAGAAAGAAGTAAAAAGAGGAACGATGGAGAAAAGAAAGAAAGAAACAGACAACAGAAGGAAGACAAGAAGGGTGGAAGGAAGGAAGTAAAAAGAGGAGGAACGAGGGAGAAAAGGAAGGAAGAAACAGGAAGGAAGGACGACAGGAAGGGTGGGAGAAAGGAAGGAAAGAAGGAAGTAAAAAGAGGAGGAATGAGGAAGAAAAGGAAGGAAGAAACAGACAACAGAAAGAAGACAAGAAGGGTGGAAGGAAGGAAGTAAAAAGAGGAGGAACGAGGGAGAAAAGGAAGGAAGAAACAGAGGAAGGAAGGACGACAGGAAGGGTGGGAGAAAGGAAGGAAAGAAGGAAGTAAAAAGAGGAGGAATGAGGAAGAAAAGGAAGGAAGAAACAGACAACAGAAAGAAGACAAGAAGGGTGGAAGGAAGGAAGTAAAAAGAGGAGGAACGAGGGAGAAAAGGAAGGAAGAAACAGAGGAAGGAAGAACGACAGGAAGGGTGGGAGAAAGGAAGGAAAGAAGGAAGTAAAAAGAGGAGGAATGAGGAAGAAAAGGAAGGAAGAAACAGACAACAGAAAGAAGACAAGAGGGAGAAAAGGAAGGAAGAAACAGACAACAGAAGGAAGACAAAGGGTGGAAGGAAGGAAGAAAAAAAAGAGGAGGAACGAGGGAGAAAAGGAAGGAAGAAACAGAGGAAGGAAGGACGACAGGAAGGGTGGGAGAAAGGAAGGAAAGAAGGAAGTAAAAAGAGGAGGAATGAGGGAGAAAAGGAAGGAAGAAACAGACAACAGAAGGAAGACAAGAAGGGTGGAAGGAAGGAAGTAAAAAGAGGAGGAACGAGGGAGAAAAGGAAGGAAGAAACAGAGGAAGGAAGGACGACAGGAAGGGTGGGAGAAAGGAAGGAAAGAAGGAAGAAAGAAAAAGAGGAACGATGGAGAAAAGAAAGAAAGAAACAGACAACAGAAGGAAGACAAGAAGGGTGGAAGGAAGGAAGTAAAAAGAGGAGGAACGAGGGAGAAAAGGAAGGAAGAAACAGAGGAAGGAAGGACGACAGGAAGGGTGGGAGAAAGGAAGGAAAGAAGGAAGTAAAAAGAGGAGGAATGAGGGAGAAAAAAGGAAGGAAGAAACAGACAACAGAAGGAAGACAAGAAGGGTGGAAGGAAGGAAGTAAAAAGAGGAGGAACGAGGGAGAAAAGGAAGGAAGAAACAGAGGAAGGAAGGACGACAGGAAGGGTGGGAGAAAGGAAGGAAAGAAAGAAGTAAAAAGAGGAACGATGGAGAAAAGAAAGAAAGAAACAGACAACAGAAGGAAGACAAGAAGGGTGGAAGGAAGGAAGTAAAAAGAGGAGGAACGAGGGAGAAAAGGAAGGAAGAAACAGAGGAAGGAAGGACGACAGGAAGGGTGGGAGAAAGGAAGGAAAGAAGGAAGAAAAAAAGAGGAGGAATGAGGGAAGAAAAGGAAGGAAGAAACAGACAACAGAAGGAAGACAAGAAGGGTGGAAGGAAGGAAGTAAAAAGAGGAGGAATGAGGGAGAAAAGGAAGGAAGAAACAGAGGAAGGAAGGACGACAGGAAGGGTGGGAGAAAGGAAGGAAAGAAAGAAGTAAAAAGAGGAACGATGGAGAAAAGAAAGAAAGAAACAGACAACAGAAGGAAGACAAGAAGGGTGGAAGGAAGGAAGTAAAAAGAGGAGGAACGAGGGAGAAAAGGAAGAAAAACAGAGGAAGGAAGGATGACAGGAAGGGTGGGAAAAAGGAAGGAAGTAAAAAGAGGAGGAATGAGGGAGAAAAGGAAGGAAGAAACAGAGGGAGGAAAGAAGACAGGAAGGGTGGGAGAAAGTGAGAAAGGAAGGAAGGCAAAAGTGGACAAAGGAGGGAGAAAGGGAAGAAAGAAAGGGAAGTAGGAAACAGAGAAGGAAGCAATTCGGAAAGCATGTTAGAGTGGTTTGAACCTTGGACTGTGGCTCTAAACTCATTTGGGTGCCTCCCTTTAGGCAAGTCCCACTCTCTCAGCCTCAGAGGAAGGCAACAACAACAACAGCAACACTCCTAATTACTCATTAGTTAGTGCTGAAAAGCGATTGCGGCCCCAAGAGGTTGAAACCACTCCCAGGTTGTTGCAGATTCTGCGAGCCCTTTGCCCGCCGCCTTCGGTCCCTCTGCCTCGGAAGGAGAGGAGTTTGGCCCCATTTCCGCCCATCCCTTACCTGAAGGAGATCACCCTGTATCCAAGGAAGTCCTCACGGTCAGGGCACTCTGAACAGTTGTAGATGGCTTGATACTGCGGAAGGAAGGAAGGAAGGAAAGGAGAAGGAAGTGGGGGCTGAGCATTGTCTAGGTGCCAAGAACAGGTTGAGTTGTGGGTCATTTCCGAGTGAACCACAACTCAAGTGACCTTTTGGGGGGTAAAGATGGGGAGGAAAGGGCCAACTCTTCCAGGGGTTGGCGTTATTCGCCAGTGGGCCCTGTGTGGGTCTCGGGAAAGGCCTTGCCTACCCTCCAAATCCCTCTGGCTATTTCCCGAAGGCAGCACTCACCACCTCCCCGACGGTCTTGTTCAGGTTCTTGAACTCCTCACTGGACGGATTCCGCAGTTCCTCAGTGAAATTCCGGTTAGTGATGTGGAAAATGAGGGAGACCCCCACGGGGGCTGCTGGGGGAGTCGGCGTGGGGCTTTTGGAGGGCTCCTCCGTGGTTTCGGTAGTGTTCATGCTGGATGGAGAAGTGGTCAAAGAGGTGTCCTCAGTCACAGTGGATGTCCACCTTGTGGTCATTGTGGTCTCAGAGACAAATGAGGTGGCAGATGGCCCTGACCCAGATGGAGTCATCGACGTGTCCTTAGTGGTCACTTCGTCCGTGGATGTCCTTGGAGTGGCGCTATGGCTGGACAGAGAGGGGTTCAGGGAGGTGTCCCCGGTCTCAGTGGATGTCCACCTCGTGGTCATTGAGGTGGCAGATGGCCCTGACCCAGATGGAGTTATTGAAGTGTCCTTAGTGAACCCATTCGTTGTGGTCACTTCGTCCGTGGATGTCCTTGGAGTGGTGCTATGGCTGGACGGAGAGGGGTTCAGGGAGGTGTCCCCGGTCTCAGTGAATGTCCACCTCGTGGTTATTGAGGTGGCAGATGGCCCTGACCCAGATGGAGTCATTGAAGTGTCCTTAGTGAACCCATTCGTTGTGGTCACCGTCCGTGGATGTCCTTGGAGTGGTGCTATGGCTGGACGGAGAGGGGTTCAGGAGGTGTCCCCGGTCTCAGTGAATGTCCACCTCGTGGTTATTGAGGTGGCAGATGGCCCTGACCCAGATGGAGTCATTGAAGTGTCCTTAGTGAACCCATTCGTTGTGGTCACTTCGTCCGTGGATGTCCTTGGAGTGGTGCTATGGCTGGACGGAGAGGGGGTTCAGGGAGGTGTCCCCGGCCTCAGTGAATGTCCACCTCGTGGTCATTGAGGTGGCAGATGGCCCTGACCCAGATGGAGTCATCGAAGTGTCCTTAGTGAACCCATTCGTTGTGGTCACTTCGTCCGTGGATGTCCTTGGAGTGGTGCTATGGCTGGACGGAGAGGGGTTCAGGGAGGTGTCCCCGGTCTCAGTGGATGTCCACCTCGTGGTCATTGTGGTCATTGAGGTATCAGATGGCCCTGACCCAGATGGAGTCATCGACGTGTCCTTAGTGGTCACTTCGTCCGTGGATGTCCTTGGAGTGGTGCTATGGCTGGACGGAGAGGGGTTCAGGGTGGTGTCCCCGGTCTCAGTGGATGTCCACCTTGTGGTCGTTGTGGTCATTGAGGTGGCAGATGGCCCTGACCCAGATGGAGTCATCGACGTGTCCTTAGTGAACCCATTCGTTGTGGTCACTTCATCCATGGATGTCCTTGGAGTGGTGCTATGGCTGGACGAAGGGGGGTTCGTTGAGGTATTCTCACTCATGGTGGTCACCCAACTTGTGGATGTTGTGGGAGAATCAGTTGTAGAGGTGGATCCCGAAATTGTGCAAGAGCCGATGCCTGCTGTAGTTGGGAGGAATCTCACATGTAACCCTAACTGCTTTTCTTAACAAGATGTCAGTTCAATTGACAAAGCAAACCGCAGACTCTCGAACAGATTTCCGTAAACATTCTCCACTTGCGACCTCTTTCTGCCCGAGACATTTTTACAATCAGTTACCGACAAGAAGCCGACATTTGCAAGGCTTCAGGACTGGACGAAGGTAAAAAATTATAGTAAGCCAACCTTTTTTTTGGCACCCCCTGGGTCTTCATTGTGATGATGGCGTGCCGGAGAACGCATGCACGCAAACAGCTAGTTTCGCGCATGCGCTATCGGGACCAAGCGCTTCTGGATGAAAAGGATGGGGGAACATTTTGGAGCCTCCCACCCGCACACCGGCCGCCCGCAGCATTGGTGCGACATGATGCGCAGAACCTGGCGCCCGCAGCCAGATGCGCCCTTGGCCACGTGCCGCCCTGAGGCGGCCGCTTACTTTGTCTCCACTAAGATCCGCCTCTGCAAGGCTTGCAAGTATCGGATGTTTCCTAGAGTACAGTCTTCCCCCACTTATCGCGGGTGTTCCGTTCCAGGAACAGCCGCAATAAGTGAAAATCCGCAAAGCAGGGACACTATATTTATTTTAATATTTATACATTATTTTAGTATTATTTTAGTATTTTGTTTACCTTATAAACAAAATCCTTCAGTCACTTTAGTTGGAGCCGCTCAACGTCCGCCACCACGTAAATAATGTAATGTAAATATTTTACATTGATATTTATATTAAAAATCTGCGAAACAGCGAGTCCATGAAAAGCGAACCACAAAGTAGTGCGGGAACACTGTACAGCTAAATTTTGGGGACTGTAATGCCCAAAACAGCCACTAGGTGGAGTTTGGAAAACTTTTTTCGAGGCCCCAAACGCCCTCTAAACCTTCATTGAAGCCAGGCCTGGGCCAACTTGGGCCCTCCCTCTGGCTGTTTTGGACTTCAACTCCCACAATTCCTAACAGCCTATTTTTTTTGGTCCGTGTGAACTGTGCCCCCCTTGGCTTGCGCCCCTAGCCCATGGCCTTATGGGTAATCCAGGCCTGCTCCTGGAGGGTGTTTTGGACTTCAACTCTTACATTCACCGGCTGTTAGGAATTGTGGGAGTTGAAGTCCAAAACACTCTCCGAGAGCAGGCCCGGATTACCCATAAGGCCACCCTAGGCCATTGTCTAGGGGCGCAAGCCAAGGGGGGCGCAGTTCACACGGACAAAAAAAATGTTGAAACAAAACCGCAACACGCGGCATGGAGATTACTCTCTCTGTCTCTCGGGGGAGGGCGGGGGGAGAGCGCTGCGAGGGGGCGGGGGATGAGGGAATGCCGCCCCCTTGTCAAGGAAGGAGGGCGCAAGGAGAAGGAGGCGGAGGGAAGCCCCCGGGGCCGCTGCCGGACATGCACGGCACCCAGGAACATGGCGGAGGAGACAGAGGCGCTCACGCCCTCCTGCTGCGCATGCCTGGCAGCGGCGCCGGGGGGGCGGGGCTTCCCTCCGCCTCCTCCTCCTCACGCTCTCCTTCCTTGACTCAAGGAATTGTGGGAGTTGAAGTCCAAAACACCCGGACAGAGGACCCAAGTTGGCCCAGGCCTGGCTTTGATGAAGGTTTAGAGGGCATTTGGGGCCTCGAACATGTTTTCCAAACTCCACCTAGTGGCTGTTATAGGCATTACAGTGCCCAAAATTCAGCTGTACAGTGTTCCCTTGCTACTTCGTGGTTCGCTTTTCACGGACTCGCTGACTCAAGGAAGGAGCGCGACGCCGCGAGGAGGAGGGGAGGTGTGCGGTAGAGGTTGGTTTGGGGGTGTAATTCCAAAGTGTGGCCTAGGGCGCCAAAAGGGGTTAATCCGGGCCTGTCCGGGAAGGAGGGCCCAAGTTGGCCCAGGCCTGATCTAAGCCATTAATGAAGTAGTTGAACAGATCATGGCCTGATTTGGTGCGACTTGACCGCTTCTCTTGTGTTTCCTGAAAGCGGAGTCCCTTCTGTTTCCAAAACACAGGCTCCGAAAGGCCAAGGAAGGGAGGAATGAAGGAAGGAGGGACGGAAGGAAGAGAGAAAAGAAAGAAAGGAAGAGGGAGGCAGCAGGCACCTCTGTTTTCCTCTCGCTTGTTATCAAGGTGTTCCCTAAGGACCCCGAGCGAGCGAAGGAGAGAAATGAAACCTATTTTTGCGTTTGCGGGAAAGGGGTGGGGAGGGCCCGAAGCCACCGCCTCGCCCTCAAGGGTGCCCCCGCCTCGAGCAAACAAAATATTCAAAAGCTGGGGTTGGACTCGAGGGCCCACTCCACCACGTTGGCACGCGTCCCCATCCTTCTGTGATGCTGAACTATAGGGTATATGTATATAATAATGTGGATCCCTATATGGGAGTGACCCCAGAGGTCACGTAGTCCACCCCCTTTCTGCCAGATGGGGAAACCACAATCAGAGCCAACAACAACAACAACAACATAATAATAATAATAGTAATAGTAATAATAATAATAATGTATATATAATAATGTGGCTCCCTATATGGAAGGGACCCCCAGAGGTCACGTAGTCCGCCCTCTTTCTGCCAGATGGGGAAACCACAATCAAAGCCAACAACAACAACAACATAATAATAATAGTAATAGTAATAATAATGTATATATAATAATGTGGCTCCCTATATGGAAGGGACCCCCAGAGGTCACGTAGTCCGCCTTCTTTCTGCCAGATGGGGAAACCACAATCAAAGCCAACAACAACAACAACAACAACATAATAATAGTAATAATAATGTATATATAATAATGTGGCTCCCTATATGGAAGGGACCCCCAGAGGTCATGTAGTCCGCCCACTTTCTGCCAGATGGGGAAACCACAATCAAAGCCAACAACAACAGCAACAACATAATAATAATAGTAATAATAATAATGCATATATAATAATGTGGCTCCCTATATGGAAGGGACACCCAGAGGTCATGTAGTCCAGCCCCCCTTTCTGCCAAATGGGGAAACCACAATCAGAGCCAACAACAACAACAACAACATAATAATAGTAATAGTAATAATAATAATAATTTATATCTAATAATGTGGCTCCCTATATGGAAGGGACCCCCAGAGGTCATGTAGTTCACCCCCTTTCTGCCAGATGGGGAAACCACAATCAGAGCCAACAACAACAACATAATAATAATAGTAATAATAGTGATAATAATAATAATGTATATATAATAATGTGGCTCTCTATATGGAAGGGACCCCCAAAGGTCATGTAGTCCATCCCTCTTCCGCCAGGCAGGAAAGGCAATATCCGATCCCTCCCGGCAGATGGCCTTCCAGCCTCATAGACATTAGGGCATTCTATAGGGCCATAGAGTCAAAGCCGCCTAGAGTTGGAAGGGATCCCTAAAGGACATCCTAGAGGGGAAGGGACCCCCAAAGGACATCCAATCCACCCCCTCCTGCCAGGCAGGAAAGGCAATATCCGATCCCTCCTGACAGATGCCCATCCCTGCTCCCTGTTCCTGAGGGCCTCCTTCCAGGTGTGGGAAGGGGCTCCTGGTTGGCACCTCACCTGTGAGCAGCAGGGCCAAGGCCAGGGCGGTGGCCGCGGGCAGAGAGTGGCCCATGGCGCAGGTGATGGACCTTGAGGCCTCTGTGGACACAGCTGCGCCGGGCGCTGGAGGGACTCAAGGGCGATGGCAGCTGTTGCCGGGAGGGGAGGCTTTATAGGTGAAGCACACCTGAGCCCAGGTGGAGAGGGAGGGGCAGGAGGAGGCAAGGCCTAGGCTCACCTATCCTGGCCAAAGGGCGGCCCACAGCTGTTTGCTTTCTTCTTTCCTCTGGGGGCAAAAGGGCCTTCCAAGCAAAGGATCCAGGGGGCCACCCTGTTGTTGTTGTTGTTGTTGTTGTTGTAAGGAGACTCCCCCAGGGCTTGCTCCCTGACATTGTAAATATAGACCTCGGTTGGGAAGCGCAGCCGATTATCGTTCTTATCGCATTGCAGTGAGTTGCGGGATGCAAATAATAATAATAATAATAATAATATACTAATATAATATTAATACAACCATCATCACGATCATCAATAACACTAGGTTATTGTTATTTCGTGTTATTTCAGTGAGATGCTAGATGCAAATAGAAATAATAATGTAACGTAATATAATGCTAATATGACTAGATAGATAGGTAGGTAGATAGGTAAATAGGTAGATAGGTAGGCAGGTAGATAGATAGGTAGGTAGGTAGATAGGTAAGTAGATAGGTAGGTAGATAGGTAGGTAGGTATGTGGCAGGCAAAAGGTAAGTAGATAGGCAGGCAGACAGGCAGGTAAAAGGCAGGGCGGGTAAAGCAGACAGGCAGGCAGATAGGCAGGTAAGATAGATAGACAGGCAAGCAGACAGGTTGGTAGGCAGGTAAGTAGATGGGCAGGTGGGTAGACAGGTAGGCAGATAGACAGGCAGATAGGCAGGCAGGTGCGTGGGCAGGTAGGTAGATAGGTAGGTAGGTAGATAGGTAGGTAGATAGGTAGGTAAATAGGTAGGTAGGTAAGTAGATAGGTAGGTAGATAGGTAGGTAGGTAAATAGGTAGGTAGGTAGATAGGTAGATAGGAAGACACAATTCAATCCCTCCCAATAGATGGCCACCCAGAAAAGGAGATAGATAGATAGATAGATGGACACAATTTGATCCCTCCTGATAGATGTCCATCCAGAGAAGAAGATAGATAGATAGATAGATAGATAGATAGATAGATACATTGATAGATAGATACATAGATGCAATTTGATCCCTCCCGATATATGACCACCCAGAGAAGGAGATAGATAGATAGACACATTTCAATCCCTCCCGATAGATGGTCATCCAGGGAAGGAGATAGATAGATAGATAGATAGATAGATAGATAGATAGGCACAATTTGATCCCTCCCAATAGATGGTCATCCAGAGAAAGAGATAGATAGATACATTGATAGATACATAGATACAATTCGATCCTTCCTGATAGATGGCCATCCAGGGAAGGAGATAGATAGATAGATAGAGAAGCACAATTTGATCCCTCCTGATAGATGGCCATCCAGAGGAGATAGATAGATAGACACAATTCGATCCCTCCCGATAGATGACCACCCAGAGAAGGAGATAGATAGATAGATATATAGATAGATACAATTCGATCCCTCCTGATAGATGCCCATCCAGAGGAGATAGATAGATAGATGATAGATAGATAGATAGACACAATTCGATCCCTTCTGATAGATGGCCACCCAGAGAAGGAGATAGATAGATAGATAGATGATAGACACAATTCGATCCCTCCCGATAGATGGCCATCCAGAGGAGTTAGAGAGATAGAGAGCTAGGCAGTACACGCAGCGAAGGCGTCATACGTTGGGTGCCAGGTTAAACAACCTTGTTTTGAATGAGACCTTTGTGTACCTAGCCATCTGTCTCAGGTAGATAGATACACAAAGTCCGCACTCGAAACAATATTGTTGAGAGAGACCGCGTCATAAACACCGAGGTACCCGGCTCTTCCCGTTTCCTCGATGAAGGCAGGTTGAAAAAATTTGACAATAAGGAAGTCGGTTCGCCGCCGCATCGTAAAAGCGCAATCCGAAACAGACTCGGAATATTATTGCAACGGGAATGCGAACACTCCCTGCAGAGACCCGGGGGGGGGGGGGGCCTTGAAGTGCCAAAGGTCAATATTTGCCCAGGCCTTTCTGGATTTGGATTGCAGGCCCATGCGTGTTGTGGTCTGGGTGGGAGAGTGACATTCCCAGGCGCCTATTGGATCCCTATTTCTATTTCCATTAAGAAAATGCATAAGGTTGTGGGTGAACTACAACTCCCATCAGGCTACGTCAACTGCCTGAAACTCCATCGCTACTCAGTGTTGGGCATGTGTGGCATTGTTGCTCCAGGTGTGTCACCTGTGGAGTTCGGTATGCTCTCTGGCTGCAAGGTGAACTACAAATCCCACAATGGTGGGTCAGTCCCCTCAAAACCCTCCAGTAGGTACAGGTGGTCATGGGGGTTCTCCAACCCAAGTTTGGTCCCGATCTTTTGTCGGTGGGAGGCAGTATCTCCACATGTACTGTAGGTGAACTACAACTCCCAGAAAGCAAGGTCACTTCCCCCTGAAACTCCTTCAGTATGTTGATCTGGCCATGTAGGTTCTGTGTGCCAAGTTTGGTCCCGGTCCATCA
Organism: Anolis apletophallus; assembly: GCA_030556195.1. Taxonomy (NCBI): domain Eukaryota; kingdom Metazoa; phylum Chordata; class Lepidosauria; order Squamata; family Anolidae; genus Anolis; species Anolis apletophallus. Next base: position 20,079 of record JARBWK010000895.1, read on the forward strand.
TCGGTGGGAGTCAGTATCTGGATGTAGGTGAACTACAGCTCCCAGAAAGTCAGAGTCAGTGTCTCTGGATGTAGGTGAACTACAGCTCCCAGAGAGTCAGAGTCAGTGTCTCCGGATGTAGGTGAACTACAGCTCCCAGAAAGTCAGAGTCAGTGCCTCTGGATGTAGGTGAACTACAACTCCCAGAAAGTCAGAGTCAGTGCCTCTGGATGTAGGTGAACCACAACTCCCAGAAAGTCAGAGTCAGTGTCTCCAGATGTAGGTGAGCTACAACTCCCAGAAAGTCAGAGTCAGTGTCTCTGGATGTAAGTGAACTACAGCTCCCAAAGGCAGAGTCAGTGTCTCCGGATGTAGGTGAACTACAGCTCCCAGAAAGTCAGAGTCATTGTCTCCGGATGTAGGTGAACTACAGCTCCCAGAAAGTCAGAGTCAGTGTCTCCGGATGTAGATGAACTACAGCTCCAAGAAAGTCAGAGTCAGTGTCTCCGGATGTAGGTGAACTACAGCTCCCAGAAAGTCAGAGTCAGTGTCTCCGGATGTAGGTGAACTACAGCTCCCAGAAAGTCAGAGTCAGTGTCTCCGGATGCAGATGAACTACAGCTCCAAGAAAGTCAGAGTCAGTGTCTCCGGATGTAGGTGAACTACAGCTCCCAGAAAGTCAGAGTCAGTGTCTCCGGATGTAGGTGAACTACAGCTCCCAGAAAGTCAGAGTCATTGTCTCCGGATGTAGGTGAACTACAGCTCCCAGAAAGTCAGAGTCAGTGTCTCCGGATGTAGATGAACTACAGCTCCAAGAAAGTCAGAGTCAGTGTCTCCAGATGTAGGTGAACTACAGCTCCCAGAAAGTCAGAGTCATTGTCTCCGGATGTAGGTGAACTACAGCTCCCAGAAAGTCAGAGTCAGTGTCTCCGGATGTAGATGAACTACAGCTCCAAGAAAGTCAGAGTCAGTGTCTCCGGATGTAGGTGAACTACAGCTCCAAGAAAGTCAGAGTCATTGTCTCCGGATGTAGGTGAACTACAGCTCCCAGAAAGTCAGAGTCAGTGTCTCCGGATGTAGATGAACTACAGCTCCAAGAAAGTCAGAGTCAGTGTCTCCTGAGCTAGGAGAACTACAGCTACCAGAAAGTCAGAGTCATTGTCTCCGGATGTAGGTGAACTACAGCTCCCAGAAAGTCAGAGTCAGTGTCTCCGGATGTAGATGAACTACAGCTCCAAGAAAGTCAGAGTCAGTGTCTCCGGATGTAGGTGAACTACAGCTCCAAGAAAGTCAGAGTCAGTGTCTCCGGATGTAGATGAACTACAGCTCCAAGAAAGTCAGAGTCATTGTCTCCGGATGTAGATGAACTACAGCTCCCAGAAAGTCAGAGTCAGTGTCTCCGGATGTAGGTGAACTACAGCTCCAAGAAAGTCAGAGTCATTGTCTCCGATGTAGCTGAACTACAGCTCCAAGAAAGTCAGAGTCATTGTCTCCGGATGTAGGTGAACTACAGCTCCAAGAAAGTCAGAGTCATTGTCTCCGGATGTAGGTGAACTACAGCTCCAAGAAAGTCAGAGTCATTGTCTCCGGATGTAGGTGAACTACAGCTCCAAGAAAGTCAGAGTCATTGTCTCCGGATGTAGGTGAACTACAGCTCCAAGAAAGTCAGAGTCAGTGTCTCCGGATGTAGGTGAACTACAGCTCCAAGAAAGTCGGAGTCAGTGCCTCTGGATGTAGATGAACTACAGCTCCAAGAAAGTCAGAGTCATTGTCTCCGGATGTAGGTGAACTACAGCTCCAAGAAAGTCAGAGTCATTGTCTCCGGATGTAGGTGAACTACAGCTCCAAGAAAGTCAGAGTCATTGTCTCAGGATGTAGGTGAACTACAGCTCCAAGAAAGTCAGAGTCATTGTCTCAGGATGTAGGTGAACTACAGCTCCAAGAAAGTCAGAGTCAGTGTCTCCGGATGTAGGTGAACTACAGCTCCAAGGAAGTCAGAGTCAGTGTCTCCGGATGTAGGTGAACTACAGCTCCAAGAAAGTCAGAGTCAGTGTCTCCGGATGTAGGTGAACTACAGCTCCAAGGAAGTCAGAGTCAGTGTCTCCGGATGTAGGTGAACTACAGCTCCAAGAAAGTCGGAGTCAGTGCCTCTGGATGTAGATGAACTACAGCTCAAGAAAGTCAGAGTCATTGTCTCCGGATGTAGGTGAACTACAGCTCCCAGAAAGTCAGAGTCAGTGTCTCCGGATGTAGGTGAACTACAGCTCCAAGAAAGTCAGAGTCATTGTCTCCGGATGTAGGTGAACTACAGCTCCAAGAAAGTCAGAGTCATTGTCTCCGGATGTAGGTGAACTACAGCTCCAAGAAAGTCAGAGTCATTGTCTCCGGATGTAGGTGAACTACAGCTCCAAGAAAGTCAGAGTCAGTGCCTCTGGATGTAGGTGAACTACAGCTCCCAGAAAGTCAGAATCAGTGTCTCCGGATATAGAAGAACTCCCAGAAAACAAGGTCAATTTCCCCGAACCCCCTTCAGTATGTTCAAGTAGTCATGTGTGCCAAATGTGGTCCCGGTCTATCGTCAGTGGGAGTCAGTGTTTCCAGATGTAGGTGAACTACAACTCCCAGAGAGCAAGGCCCAATTCTCCCAAAACCCCTCCAGTAGGTGCAGATGGTCTTGCGGGTTCTGTGAGCCAAGTTTGGTCCTGGTCATTTGTCAGCGTGGATCACTAATTCTCTGGATGCAGGTGAACTACAACTCCCAAAAATTTGAAGTCAACCCCCCAAGCACCTTCAGTATTCATCTTTGGATTTTTTTCCCCAGAGATGTGTGCCAGGTTTTGGTCCAGATCCGTTGTCGTTTGGGTTCCCAGTGCTCTCTGCATCTAGGTGAACTACAACTCCCATAAACCGAGGTGAGTTTGCAAGAGACATGCCTGGGAGCCCTAGACCTCAATGTGCTTTTGACCTATACACTTTGGGGTCAGCCTTTTCCCGTAAGAGCGGATCCGTCCTTTATTTGCTCAGAGGGCGGAGGAGGCCTTGCGGCTTCTGCCGAGCCCCACATGCCTCATACGCGTGTGCACACACGTGTAGGGTTGGGACTTGCAAGCCGAGGGCTTTCGGGGAAGTGGCGTTCTGGCTTTTCTGACTCTGAGGAGAGCCATCGTCTCCTCCCTGGCGAACAACGACTCAGTTGTGTGGCCGGAACTAACTCGCAGCAGGCATCTCCATGCTCACAGCAGACCAACTCAAGGGTTCCAACAGGTTGTAAGTCTCCTAGAAGGGCTGAAGATGGCCTTGAGATGC
>JARBWK010000896.1:0-23362 GCA_030556195.1 Anolis apletophallus
TATATCCTTCCAACTTACCTCATAGTTATTTTTATACAGTTGAGAGTTCTTCTGTGTTATTTAGAACCCTAGATATTTTACTTTATTTGTAATTCTAATTCCAGATATTTTTTGAAGTTCTTGTTTCTCTTTCTCTTCTATATTTTTTACTAACATTTGTGTTTTCTCTTTATTGATTTTATATCCTGAACACTTTCTCCGAACCTCTCCACCTTTTCCATCCAATGTTTTATTGAATTTTTGGGTTCTCTAAAAATTTGTACTAAATCATCGGCAAACGCCTGGATTTTTAGATCTGCCTTTTTTATCCTAATTCCTTTTATTTCTTCGTCTGTTCTAATATCATTTAGTAGTAGTTCAAGCACCCATATAAATAAAAGAGGGGACATTGGGCACCCCTGTCTAACTCCTTTATGTATTTCTATTTTTTTTGTTTTTTTATAATTAACTATAATTTTTGCTTATTGATCTGAGTAGATCGCTGTTATCATATTTTTAAATTGATGGCCTACATCTATCTCGTTCAGTAATGATTTTAGGAAGTACCAGTTCACCCTGTCGAACGCTTTCTCGTCGGCCGACAAAGATTAAGGGGCAGCTTTCCCATCTATGTTCTTATCATAGTATTCGATAGCGTTTATTAACATTCTGACGTTAGTATGTAGTTGTCTGCCTGGAAGGAAGCCATTCTGGTCCCTCTTGATCCATCTATTTAGCAGTGGTTTTAATCTTTCTGAAATAATAGACGTAAATATTTTATAATCACTATTTAAAAGTGATATCGGTCTATAACTAGATGGATCAAGAGGGTCTTTTCCTGGCTTCCCTATCAAAGTAATATTTGAGTCTTTCCACGTATCCGGGATTTTTGCGTTATTTAAGACGTCGTTAAACACTTTATGTAAAATGTCTATTATTTCCTCTTGGAATAACTTATAATATTCAGCCGGGTAGCCGTCTGGCCCTGGTGTTTTCCCCTGTTTTGCTCTCTGGATTGCTTTTTTAATCTCATCTTTAGTTATTATACCATTTAAGATTTTTCTATCCTCCTCCGATATTTTCCCCAATTTCTTTTCTCCTATATAATCCTCCACCTCTGATTTTTTAATGTTATCGTCTTTATATATGTTAGTGAAAAACTCCTCCAGGATCGTCCTTATCTCTGTATCTTTAATATAGTTTTTATCTCCTACTTTTAACATTGTAATCACACTTTTTTTCCTTTTTTCCTTTAATTGCCACGCAAGCAACTTCCCGGGCTTATTAGCTGATTAGTTGTTGTTGTTGTTGTTGTGTTGTCGTTGTTGTTTGCAAAGGCACATCTCAAGTCTTCCTTGCGTAAGAACACATCATTACCGTTCTTGTTGTTATTATTATATTTATGTATTTATTTATGTGCTGCCCTTCTCACCCTGCAGACGACTCAGGGCGGACCACAATGCACATACACATGGACAATATTCAATGACATAGACACTCAACATATATAGACAGACACACAGAGGCTATTTCACATTCCAGCTTCATGAGGGTATCGCTTCGAATTCCGGCCACCGGGGGAGCTGTCGCTTCACTGTCCCACTTGTGGCACTGATGGAGTACTTCCTCATTCTTTTGCACGCTGCTGGAGATTTTCGTGGCATCGTAAATTAGTTAAATTAGCCTACCCGCATAAAGTGGTACCTACATTTCCTACTTGACAGATGCAACTGTCTTTCGGGCTGTAAAGATTGACAGCAAGCTAGACAGATAGTCGGGAGCTTACTCCGTCCCGGGCTGGCTTTGAACTCATGACCTTTCCAATCAGTTGCGCCACAATACCCTGGTTTGTGTCTCCTGAAGGCGACTCGAAAGCTGTCGTAAGTCAATCGACGATTTGACAAGAGTGGCAATTGTATAGCTTATCCCAGTGTTTCCCAACCTTTTTCGAGCCGCGGCACACTATTAATATTTACACAATCCTGGGGCACACCACCAACCGAAATGACACAAAACGACACTCTAACACAGTCATACATATAGTTAATATGTTTTTGAATGTATTTATACCCTCAGTGTGAAACCTGGGCCTGTTTCGATGAACACAACATAGATATCCTGGCAGGAATGGCAGAAAGACACAAACTTCCCACACAGAACTCCCATAACCAAGAGAAAATACTATAAGAGTTTGGTGGGCATTGACCTTGGGTTTTGGAGTTGTAGTTCACCTACACCCAGAGAGCACTGTGGACTCAAACAATGTTGGATCAGGACCAAACTTGGCATGAATACTCAATATGCCCAAATGTGAACACACAAACAAAGAGCATCCTGAACTCTTGCAATAATGGAATTGAACCAAACTTGGCATATTGATCTCACCTTACCAACAAAAGGTACTGAAAGGGTTTGCTTGGGAATTGACCTTGAGTTTGGAAGTTGTAGTTCACCTACACCCAGAGAGCACTGTGGACTCAAACAATGTTGGATCAGGACCAAACTTGGCATGCATACTCAATATGCCCAAATGTGAACACAGATGGAGTTTGGGGAAAACAGACCTTGGCATTTGGGAGTTACAGTTTCTGGGATTTATAGTTAACGCACAATCAAAGAGCATCCTGAAGTCTTGCAATAATGGAATTGAACCAAACTTGGCACATTGAACTCTCATCACCAACAGAAAGTACTGAAAGGGTTTGCTTGGGAATTGACCTTGAGTTTGGGAGTTGTAGTTCACCTACACCCAGAGAGCACTGTGGACTCAAACAATGTCATGTTACGTTGTTGTTTGTTTTCTATCCAGAATCACAACGTTGGAAGGAGGCTCACCACTTTAAGGTCCCTCAAACAGGCATGGGAAAACTCCGGCCCTCTGGGTGCTTTGGACTCCAACTCCCACTATTCCTCACAGCCTGAGGCCCTTTCCTGCTTGAGTGGCTGAGGGGGGGAAAGGAAAAGGGCCAGAGGCTGCTAGGAATGGTGGGAGTTGGAGTCGCTTTTGGCTTATAAAACCTATGGCATAACTATTTTTCATATTTCATAACCGGCTTTCACTGCTGGCCTCAGAAACCAGCACATGGCTACAGAGACCTCTTCCTCCCCCTCCCCCTTCGCGCCCTTTCTTCCCCCTCCTACCCAACACTTACTTTTTCTTCTACACTGCCGCTTCTGCCGCCATTTTGATCTGAGGGGGCAGCGTGAGCGTGTTCAGGAGGGGAGGGGGGAGGGAGGGAGGGAGGCGTGACTCGTGCGGGCGCTACTGCGCAGACTCGCCCCAGAGCAAAGCGAGGCCAAGCGAGCAGAGCGAGGCTGGGAAGAAGGGATCCCGAGGGGAGAAGGAAAAGTGTTCGGCAGGAGGGGGAAGGAAGGGGATTGGAGGTTCCCATTTCCCACGGCACACCTGATGATCGCTCACGGCACACTGGTTGGGAAACACTGGCTTATCCTGAACTCCAGCTCCCATGATGCCTTGCCAAGGTGCCTAATGGTATGAGGAATGCTGGGAGTTGACTTCCACATCCGAAGGAGCCCTGCGATGTTATGGATCTCCCATTGACCGCCTCTGGGAGATTTCTTTGTGCCTTTTCGCAACACACTCGGCGCAACGCACGCCGCCGGCCCCATGCATTTTAATAGGCGCATTTCGGCTCAGCCGCTTCCGAGGAGAGAAATTGGCCATAAAGATACGATTAACAGCCCCCTGCTTATTTCTCCCCCTTTAAAAAGAAAATAATCAGGCTTGGCACGGCATTGAGTTACCGTAGGCCTCCCGAAGGCGTGGGGCTTATCAGCTGGAGGAAGCTGAAGTGGGGGAAAGACGTGGGGATTTCAAGGCGAGGGAAAATCTGTGGGTTGGGAGAAACACATTCCTTTGCGGGAGGGACACGTTTAGGGCCTTGTCTCACTGATAGGGCTTTGCAAACACATGGCAGGTGGCTGTGATGCCAGAGTAGGGGGTGATCATGACGACGACAGTGGTGGGGATTGCGGTGTTTTCTGTACGGATCAAGACCCAAAGATAAGAATTGAATCGGCACTAGGTTTTAATCCGATCTATAAAGGATCTATAAAGAAAAAGGAAGTCCTGTACCAGCCCGCACTACAGGAAGAACACCATCGTCCCCACGTCAGCATAGACACATCTGTGCTTAAGTCCGTTCAGCAGTTCACCTCCCTGGGAAGCTTGTTCAACTGAAGCCGCCTGAGGGCTCGCACTAAGACTCTAAACTGTCTAGTCCGTGAGCTGCTTTTTGCTGACGATGCTGCCCTTGTCGCCCACTCAGAAGCAGCCCTGCAGCCCCTCACGTCCTGCATTGCAACAGCTGCAGAGCCGTTTGGGCTGGAAGTCAGCCTGAAGGAAACGGAAGTCCTCTACCAGCCCGCACCACAGGAAGAACACCATCGTCCCCACGTCAGCATAGGCACATCTGTTCTTAAGTCCATTCATCAGTTCACCTCCCTGGAAAGCTTGTTCAACTTAAGCTGCCTGAGGACTCGCACTAAGACTCTCAGCTATCTACTCCTTGAGCTGCTTTTTGCCGATGCTGCTGCCCTTGTCGCCCATTCAGAAGCAGCCCTGCAGCGCCTCACATCCTGCTTTGCAACAGCTGCAGAGCTGTTTGGGCTAGGAGTCAGCCTGAAGAAAAGGGAAGTCCTGTACCAGCCCGCACCACAGGAAGAACACCAGCATCACCACATCAGCATAGGCACATCTGTGCTTAAGTCCGTTCAGCAGTTCACCTCCCTGGGAAGCATCATCTCTTCAGGCGCCAAGATTGACAAAGAGATCGATCACAGATTATGCATAGAGTGCATTCGGAAGGCTTCACAAAAGAGTCTGGAGCAACAAGCACCTGAGGCAAAGCACCAAAATCAGTGTGTACAGAGCTATCGTACTGTCTGTTCTCCTCTATGGGTCTGAAACATGGGTCACCTATCGCCAACACCTACGAGTCCTCGAACGCTTTCCTTAGCGCTGTCTTCGCACAATCCTAATTATAGTGGTTTGTGTTATTATTTTATAATAATAATATAATAATATAATAAATAATATAATATAATGTTATATTATATCATTATTTCAATATATTCTAATCTCTCTCTCTATATATACTGTAATATAATAATTATGATTTTAATATTAATAATATATGAATATTTCTTGATATATGAATATGTTAATATGTTAATATTAATGATGTGTAATATATAGTATATATAGTAAATAAATAAATAATGTAGATTAGAAGGCAGTTCAGCCTTTAGGTGCAGCCCACTATAATATTTTTTGGCTCTCGTGTGGCCCCTTGGAAAAAATATTTGCCCACCCCTGATCTAAACTATGCTGCCCTTGTCACCCATTCAGAAGCAGCTCTGCAGCGCCTCACATCCTGCTTTGCAACAGCTGCAGAGCTGTTTGGGCTGGAAGTCAACCTGAAGGAAAGGGAAGTCCTGTACCAGCCCACAGCACAGGAAGAACACCATCATCCCCATGTCAGCAAAGGCACATCTGTGCTTAAGTCCGTTCAGCAGTTCACCTCCCTGGGAAGCATCATCTCTTCAGACACCAAGATTGACAAAGAGATAGATCACAGACTAGCAAAGGCATAGAGTGCATTCGGAAGAGTCTGGAGCACCAAGCACCTGAGGCAAAGCACCAAAATCAGTGTGTACAGAGCTATCGTATTGTCTATTCTCCTATATGGGTCTGAAACATGGGTCACTTATCGCCAACACCTACGACTCCTCGAGCGCTTTCGTCAGCGCTGTCTTCGCACAATCCTAAATATACACTGGACCGACTTTGTGACGAATGTTGCTGTCCTTGAGCAAGCAGGGGTCACCAGCGTTGAGCCCATGCTATTGAGAACACAGCTGTGCTGGGCAGGGCACGAGGTCTCTAGGATGGAGGACCACCACCTCTCACAGATACTACTCCACCCCTCTCTAAGCCCTGCCCTCCTTCCCGAGCCCTCGCCTCCATCACCTTCTCTCCTCCTCCTTCCTCTTCCCTCTTGGCTCCAATGCAAACCTCACCTCTGTCACCCCTGTTAGTTAGTTATTTACTATATTTGTATACCGTCCTTCTCAGCCCGCAGGCGACTCGGGACAGTTGACAGAGGCGGCAATTCAATGCCCAACGTTGCGGAATCCATGGCTGCATCCCAGGGAGAAAGAGAAGCAAGCGTGAAAACACACCCTGGGTATCAGATATTCACATTACGATTCATAACAGTAGCAAAATTACAGTTATGAAGTAGCGATGAAATTAATTTTGTGGTTGGGGGTCACCACCTGAGGAACTGTATTAAAGGCTTACAGCATTAGGAAGGTGGAGAATCACTCAATATATACCACACTCAGGGATGGTAAACTATAACAAATTGTATTGAGGCTTCCAAATAAGCACTATAATATCATGTAATTATCACAACAATTATATATCTTCAAAAATACAACATAAACCGAGTGAACATGTGTGTTTCACTCACGATGCTGGCAGTAGCCCTTCAATGGGTAAAGTTCAGTTCTTTCCGTAGATTTTCTGTATTTGTATCCAGGACCCGATGGTCACCACTATTTTCTACTAGACCCAATGGTCAACATAAATTTAGTTATAATCCACGGCCCGTTGGCCAAAACAAATCAATCAGAATCAAAGGTATTAGTTGGGTTTCCGTCAGTCGTCGCGAACTCCAATGCGCAATATCCCACTCCGTTTAGTAGTTATCGCTGGGCAGTCCACCTACGGGTAAATCCATGTCCGGTTTACCGACCCGTTTTCGATCAAATCTTCGTCAGGGTGGCCCCAAAATACACAGAGATGCACAATAACAGTATATCAATATAAATCATATAAATGCTCAATAGCATAGCTGATATCTCAGCTTACAAGTAACTCGCCCACATGGCGTAGTTACTTGTAAGCTGAGATATCAGCTATGCTATTGAGCATTTATATGATTTATATTGATATACTGTTATTGTGCATCTTGTGTATTTTGGGGCCACCTGACTAAGATTTGATCGAAATCTGGTCGGTAACCGACATGGATTTACCGGGACTGCCCAGCGATAACTACTAAACGGAGTGGGATATTGCGCATTGAGTTCGCGACGACTGACGGAAACCCAACTAATACCTTTGATTCTGATTGATTTGTTTTGGCCAACGGGCCGCGGATTATAACTAAATTTATGTTGACCATTGGGTCTAGTAGAAAATAGTGGTGACCATCGGGTCCTGATACAAATACAGAAAATCTACGGAAAGAACTGAACTTTACCCATTGAAGGGCTACTGCCAGCATCGTGAGTGAAACACACATGTTCACTCGGTTTATGTTGTATTTTTGAAGATATATAATTGTTGTGATAATTACATGATATTATAGTGCTTATTTGGAAGCCTCAATACAATTTGTTATATTTTACCATCCCTGAGTGTGGTATATATTGAGTGTAGACTGATAGTAACTAGATTGTTTGTAGTGTTTAGGTGGAGAATCACTGCCATCGCTCTCTCTCTCTCTCTCTCTCTCTCGCTCTCTCTCTCTCACACACACATCTACCTATGCATCTCTCTCTCTCTCTCTCTCTCTCTCTCTATATATATATATATATATATATATATATATAACTAGCTGTACCCGGCACGCGTTGCTGTGCCCTATTTAGGAGATGCGAGGAAGTCTGCGTATGTAAGGGTTGGAGTTGTTGTTAGTTATGGTGTTGTTGGGGCCATGGCTGTGTCGTTGTGGGTTGTTCTGGTGGGTGGGATGCTGGAGTCCTGTGGAGTTGTTGTTGTGTGATGTTGCTGGCGTTCTGCATGGCTTGTGGATATACAATGTTTTTTGTCTTTCCGTCTGCTGTGTTGATGTAGAGGTTGATGCGTGGGTGGGTGGGGTACTTGGGAAGTGAGTGGAGGTACTTGAAATCCTATTATCCATGGTGTGTCCTCCTCTAATCTGCAGTCGGATGGAGTGTGGGTCATGGGGTGCATTGTTTGCCAAGTTTGGTCTTTATCGGTCTTGGTTGTGGGACACAGTGGTCTGTGGGGAATGATGGGTTTTGAAGTACTACAAATCCCATTATCCATGGAGGCACCTCAAGTCCCATAATCCATGGTCCAGCCTCCTCCAAACTGTAGTAGAATGTAGCGTGGGTCATAGGGGCTCTGTGTGCCAACGTAGGTTACTGTAAATTCAGGCCATACACAATGTCCCATGAGCTGAGGCCTAGTCAGGAACAGCAAGTTAATGAAGCCTTACTGTCAATTCAGGCCATACACAATGTCCAATGAGCTGAGGCCTAGTCAGGAGAATCAAGTTAATGAAGCCTTACTGTCAATTCAGAGCTTAAACAGCATTCCATTAAGTGAAGCCTAGTCAGGGAAATTAAGTTAATGAAGCCTTACTGTCAATTTTGGGTGTGGTCTGTGATTTGCAGGTGTAAATTTTCTGTGGGAAGTGAATTGGGTGTTTGTGTTTGTGCCTCAGCCCTTTGCCTTATCCTCCTCTGACAGTTTATTATGGGTCGGAATGTTCACGTTGGCTGGCCAGTAGAGGAGTTATGCAAATCCGCCCTTATTGGCAGCCAATCATGTTGTCAGAATGTAGAGGCTGGGGAGAGTCGTTGGCAGCCCGGAGGATGCTGGGAAATGTAGGTTTTTACTTGTTGTTTTGGGGGCCTTTTTAGGTTTGGGGGAGTTTGCTACAAACGTACCTTGCTTGAGGCCTATTTCTGTTGGCAAGTTTGGTGTTTCTGCGTTGTAAGGTTTCTCTGTTTGGGACGGTCGTTCCATGACGACTCTTCCTTTATATATATAGATTTGCTTATCCCTCTGTCTAGCTATTAGAAGTGTGCAAATAAATTGGATGTCGGATTTCCTATGTTTCCAACTTCCGACCCGCTGGCACGGTGCACGAAAAATATTTAGAAAGTGAACTTTTTCATGGCTTCGACTCTTAAGTTTCAATTTCTTCAGAAGTGCCCGTGAAAATTCTCAGGGAACTCAAGCCTTGCTGAGAGGCGAAGCCAAACATGTTGGCATGCCTCTCAGCCAATCAGTGCTGACGGAGGAGGGAAGGGGAGGCGGGGCTTCTCAGATATTGAAGGCGAGCCCCAGAAAGAGCCCATCTGCACCCTAATTGGTTTGACCTGCAGCAGGGAGTTCTAACCTTCCTGCACATGTGGTCTGGCATCTCTAGCACCAAAGGCTGGGGTTTGGCATCAAAAGACATCCAGCCATTTCTACCGCTCTGTTTTCTTGCCTCACTTAACCTGAAGCCACGGACTCTTTGTGCACGGAGTTGCATGCGGACAGGCCAACAGGGGCAAGCCCTGAGCGGTTTGGGAGACATAGTTTTCCAAGGATTTTCATGTATTTGGACTCTCCTCAGGCTATTAGCGAGAAGGACTCATCTCATAGTTTTCCCAAGAACACAGATGCACTTTCTTTTATATGGACTCTTCTATTATGGACTTTCCCCCAAAGCATATGGATTTGATGTTTTTCAAGATCATATGGACTTTCTTTCCACCTTTTGCATATGAAGTAATTATGAGATATTGGTGATATTCCCCTGAAACCCTCCTATGTAATTTTCCTGCATGTTTTCCCCCTCCCCATGTGTAAAGTAATATGAAGAAATGCTACATGTTTGCGAAAGACCCAGCTGTTGTTTTGGGATCAGGATGAAACCACATTTCCTGACTGCACCCTTTCATCCAATCAATGGAACAATTTGCATGACAGAGGACTCTTTCTGGTTTGGAGAAGGTTCTCTCCCTTCTCCCCATTTTTGAAAGACTCCTTTTGTTTTATAAACGCTGGACCCTCTGAGATTAGCCTTGTCCCGCGTTTATAGAACGTATGGCATAACTATATTTCATATTTCATAACCGGCCGTCACTGTTGGCCTTGGAAACCAGCACATGACTACAGTTTCTTTCTCTCTTTATCATCTACCTATGCATCTCTCTGTCTCTCTCTTTATATATATATATATATTTGTATATATATATATATATATATATATATAAAATTTGCTTATCCCTCTGTCTAGCTATTAGAGGTGTGCAAAAAAATTGGATGTTTCAAACTTCCGACGCGCCTGCATGGTGCACGGAAAACATTAAGGAAGTGAACTTTTTCATGGCTTCGACTCTTACGTTTCGATTTCTTCGGAAGTGCCCGTGAAAATTCACAGGGAACTCAAGCCCTCCTGAGAGGTGTTACCAGACGGAGTTCACACTATCACGGAGTTAGCCCCCTTCCGGAGGGCCTGCAAGACGACTCTTTTTAAGCAGGCCTTTAATCTAAGTTCCCCCGGATAACGCCGACCATGCCTTGTGCCTTATATAACAAAGTGTTTTATCTGTTTTTAATCTGCCGTTTTATGTAAACCGCCCCGAGCCTGCAGGGAGGAGGAGCCGTATATAAAAATGACCAATAAAATAAATAAAATAAATACATAAATTATTGTTATTAATGCGCAAGCACAATTACTATTCCCAAACAGCTCATGACTGTCGAGGCCTAGATTAATACCCAATGTCCTGGACTCCATTCCCTGGAAACGGCTTGCTCCGTCTTTGATGGAGACCTTTTCGTGCTGGCGGAGCCTCCTCCTCTGTTGCTCCTTCCGCTTGAGCCAAGATCAGAACCCGCCTCCCTCTGAGATCCGAGGGACCTTTGATCCGCTCCGCCTCTCCTCCTCCATCAGCCGGAGCTCCTTCTGGCTTTCTTCTTGCTCTGGCTTTCCAGCTTCACTTCGAGTCGCTCAGTGGGTTTTCTTCTCTCCCTATCGATAATCCGCTCCGCCATTCTGGTCCCTGCTGCTCTCGCCATTATCCCTGGCTGGGGTCGGTCAAGTGTCCGGCGATCAGTGCCTCGACCTCCGCTTTGTGCCCATATTGGGGGTCCGGCTTCCTTCGGTTGTCATCGGGTAGAGAACAGCGCTTCCGGCCTGGCAACAAAACCCAACGCCCTCCTTGCGGGGCTAAAAGGATTGGCTTGATCTTGTTACTGCTGGAATATTTTAGAAGCAGAGAGGGGGAAGCAAGCAAGCGTAGTCTTAAAAGGATTGGCAACGAAGGCTGGAAATGCCAGCCAGGTGCCCGACGGGAAAACAAAGCGCCAAGGCCCTGCTTGGCGATGGGTGGGCTTCGTCGCCAGGTTTTCATCGGGCGTTTACCACAGTGTTTTTCAACCTTTTTTGAGCCGCGGCACATTTTTTACATTTCCAAAATCCTGGAGCACACCACCAACCAAAATGACACAAAATGGGACTCTAACACAGTAATACATATAGTTAATATGTTTTTGAATGTATTTATACACTCCATATACAAAATGACACTCTAACACAGGAATACATATAGTTAATATGTTTTTAAATGTATTTATACACTCCGTATACAAAATGACGCCCTAACACAGTAACACATATAGTTAATATGTTTTTGAATGTATTTATACACTCCATATACAAAATGACACTCTAACACAGTAATACATATAGTTAATATGTTTTTGAATGTATTTATACACTCCGTATACAAAATGACACTCTAACACAGGAATACATATAGTTACTATGTTTTTGAATGTATTTATACACTCCGTATACAAAATGACGCCCTAACACAGTAATACATATAGTTAATATGTTTTTGAATGTATTTATACACTCCATATACAAAATGACACTCTAACACAGGAATACATATAGTTAATATGTTTTTGAATGTATTTATACACTCCGTATACAAAATGACACTCTAACACAGGAATACATATAGTTAACATGTTTTTGAATGTATTTATACACTCCGTATACAAAATGACACTCTAACACAGGAATACATATAGTTAATATGTTTTTAAATGTATTTATACACTCCGTATTCAAAATGACACTCTAACACAGGAATACATATAGTTAATATGTTTTTGAATGTATTTATACACTCCGTATACAAAATGACACTCTAACACAGGAATACATATAGTTAATATGTTTTTGAATGTATTTATACACTCCGTGTGAAACCTGGGCCTGTTTCGATGAACACAACATAGATATCCTGGCAGGAATGGCAGAAAGACGCGCACAAAGGTCTTGCTCAACAGCTGTCAGTCTCTACTAACCCAAGGAGGGACCATCAGTCAAAAAATTGATTTTGTCATTTGGGAGTTGTAGTTGCTGGGAGTTATACTTCACCCGCAATCAAAGAGCACTCTGAACTCCACCAATGATGGAATGGAATCAAACTTCCCACTCAGAACTCCCATAACCAAGAGAAAATACTGGAAGGATTTGGTGGGCATTGACCTTGGGTTTTGGAGTTGTAGTTCACCTACACCCAGAGAGCACTGTGGACTGAAATAATGATGGATCTGGACCACACTTGGCATGAATACTCAATATGCCCAAATATGAATGCAGATGGAGTTTGGGGGAAATAGACCTTGACGCTTGGGAGCTGTAGTTCACCTACACCCAGAGAGCACTGTGGACTCAAATAATGATGGGCAGGCCTCTTCCTCATGGGGAGGGGGTCACTTCAGCCCTTTCTGACCCTCCCTCCGCTCACCTCAGACTCTCTGCTGACTTTTCCTCCTCCTCAAATGGCGACCGCTGGGAAGGGGGCGGGGCCTGAGTGACGTCACCCTTCCCTCCTCCCTCCCTCGATTGGAGGCTGGGTGGCGTGCGCAGATGGGAAACGGGCAAAGGAGGCGGCACCCCGGCCCCTTCTTTTTCTCCCCCCCCCCCCCGCAAGCAGCAGCAGCAGGAGTTCGGCAGGAGGGGGGAAGAAATGGTATATTGGAGGTTTCCCCACAGCACACCTGATGATCGCTCACGGCACACTAGTGTGCCACGGCACACTGGTTGGGAAACATTGGTTTAGAACAGGGCTGCCCAACTGGCGACCCGGGGGCCGTATATGGCCCCCCAGCACCGTCCCCACGGCCCCCTACCCTCCTGCAAGATATCTGCTTTTTAAGATTAAAAAAATATATTTTATTATTTTTTTGAATATTTTTTTGAATATTTTTTTCGTAGCAGGGGGTGTGAGGGGCGGGGCGGGGCAGGGAGGAGGAGAGGCTCCCTTCCTCCTCCTCCTACTTCCCTCCCTCCCCCTCTCTCCCTCCCTCCTCCTCCTCTCTCTCTCTTTCCCCCTTTCATTCCTTCCCCCCTTCCACCACCTGAATGAAAGAGGGAAGGAGAGAGAGAGTGCACCGAGCGAGAGGGGGCGTGGCCAGAGCAAAAAAGGGGCGGGGCCGAGTTCGGAGCGCGCGTGGGGGGGTGCTCATCCATTCCCTTTCCGGCTTCCTCCTCTCCTGAGGCTTCGTGCCAAGTTTGGTCCTGATCCATCATTATTTGAGTCCACAGTGCTCTCTGGATTGAGGAGAACTACAACTCCCAAACTCAAGGTTCAGTACTTTCTCTTGCTCTCATGAGAGTTTAGTCTGCCAAGTTTGATTCAACATGGCTGAGGAATGCTTTGATTGTGTTTTCCTCTTATGGCAGAAGGAGGTAGGACTGGATGGCCCTTGGAGGTCTCCTATTCTAGGAACCCATTGTAATTATTATTATTATTATTATTATCATCATCAGAGGCTGAATGGTCATCTGTGAGGAATGCTTTGATTGTATTTTCCCCTTATGGCAGAAGGAGATTGGACTGGATGGCCCTGGATGGCCCTTGGAGGTCTCCTACTCCAGGAACCTGTTGTTGTTGTTATTATTATTAGCAGAGGCAGAATGAATATTATGCCGTATCATTCAGGGTTATAGGCCTGTGTGGACGGGCCCTGGCTTCTTATTTGCCTTCCTTTCCACACATCTGAATAAAATCCCATGTTATTTGCTTTAAACCAGATTATATGAGTGTGGACTCCGATAATCCAGTTCAAAGCAGTTATTCTGGGTTATATGGCTGTGTGGAAGGGCCCTGAGTCCACACTGCAATATAATCCAGTTCAAAGCAGGTTTTGTGGGGTTTCCTGCCTGGATATTCTGGGTTATATGGCTGTGTGAAGGGCCCTGAGTCCACACTGCAATATAATCCAGTTCAAAGCAGGGACTGGGACTTGAGACTGGGATTTTGCTGTTCATCTCTATCCCCAAGTCAAAGGCCCGGTGTCGTCCACAGACACCTCCAAGGCGGGGAGGGGGCGGAGCCAGGGAGGGGGCGGAGCTGGGGAGGGGCAGGGGTGGAGCCGGGGAGGGGCGGAGCCGGGGCGAGGCAGACCCTTCGGGCCCCCAGGTCATCAGTAGCCGGAATTCCGGCCACAGGTCCGGTAGAAGTTGGACAGCCCTGGTTTAGAAGACAACAAAATCCCTGTCTCTTTAACGTTCAGACTGGAATGACAGAGGTGCTTGAGGCCGATCCCATGTTGGCCAATGTTAAGCTCTTCTGTCTATGTCCTTTGATAAATAACCGTGACAATAATAATATTTATTTGTTGCGTCAGAAGCGAATTGAGAATGCAGATATAACGTATAGGGGGAAAAAATCACAAAGTTTAAAACTTGGTATTACACTACATTTCTGTTGAGCAGAAGCTGGCTATTTTGAGTGCCTCTGGTGTCGCTGTAAGATATTCAAGCAATGCTTCTTATGAGCCAGAGCAGGGCTGTCCAACTTCTACCGGCCCAGGGGCCTGAATTCCGGTCACTGATGACCTGGGGGGCCGTAGGCTCTACCCCGCCCCCGGCTCCGCCCCCTCCCCGCCCCTGGCTCCGCCCCGCCCCTGCATGCATACAGTCAAATATAATCTTTTACTGAGATAAAATGCAGGGATAAGATATTAAATTATTTTAATTTAATATTAAATATATTTAATTCCATCCTCCCCTCCCCCTTATTTTAATTTAATATTAAATATATTTTATTCCATCCTCCCGCCCCTTATTTTTATTTAATATTAAATATATTTGATTCCATCCTCCCCTTATTTTAATTTAATATTAAATATATTTGATTCCATCCTCCCCTCCCCCTTATTTTTATTTAATATTAAATATATTTGATTCCATCCTCCCCTCCCCCTTTATTTTAATTTAATATTAAATATATTTAATTCCATCCTCCCCTCCCCCCTTATTTTAATTTAATATTAAATATATTTAATTCCATCCTCTCCCCTTATTTTAATTTAATATTAAATATATTTAATTCCATCCTCCTCCCCCTTATTTTTATTTAATATTAAATATATTTCATTCCGTCCTCCCCGCCCCCTTTATTTTAATTTAATATTAAATATATTTGATTCCATCCTCCTCCCCCTTATTTTAATTTAATATTAAATATATTTAATTCCATCCTCCCCCCCCTTATTTTAATTTAATATTAAATATATTTAATTCCATCCTCCCCTCCCCCTTATTTTAATTTAATATTAAATATATTTAATTCCATCCTCCCTCCCCTTATTTTAATTTAATATTAAATATATTTAATTCCATCCTCCCCTCCCCCTTATTTTTAATTTAATATTAAATATATTTAATTCCATCCTTCCCCCTTTTTTTTAATGTATCCATCTCCCCTTATTTCATCTTTAAATATATTTAATTTTATATTTAATACATGAGGGGAGATGGGGGAGAGAATGAGGAGCCTGCTTCGGCCTGCGCGTTTCCAAACGCCGCAGGATCCAGGAGTACCTAAACGACGAGAGAGGCGACGACCGACTGAGTCGAAGAAGGTCCTAATCGCGTCTGTGGGCCTCAGCGATCCAGTAGTAGAGTAGCTGAAGAGTATCGCGAGTATACGCAATCCACACAGGATTTCGCTGTCAACACCGGCGTGATCTCGCGTTGACAGCGAAATCCCGTGTGGATTGTGTATTCTTGCGATACTTGCTCCAAACCCGGAAGTAGGTATTTTTTTTAAAAAAATATTATTTATTTTATTTTTCAATGTTTACTTTTTATTAAAAAGCTTAGGGGGCCGCAGGGAAGGGGCTGGGGGGCCGCATACGGCCCCCGGGCCGCCAGTTGGACAGCCCTGAGCCAGAGCACAATCCAGTGACTTCTAGGTATTTGGCCGTGCTGCAATGCTCCGGTGAGATTCCTTCCCAGGTCACCCTCAGATCTTGAGGAAAGCGGTGATGGCATGATCGTCAGCATAGATGAAACTCTCTGTGCCTTCTGGTCATTTGTGTCAATGTTAAACATTGATGGTGCAAACTTGTTTTCCCTGTAATAGGCAGTAAGAGCGCCTAAAGCTTTGGAAATCTTCTGTTCAACCATTTCAAAGCTCCCTGCTTGGGCGGTGATGACACCATTGTCAGCATAGATCAAACTCTCTGTCCCTTCTGGTCATTGTGTAAATGTTAAGCATTGATGGAAGAAGCACACTCCCTGAGGCAGGCCATTCTTTCGTTTCCGCCATCTGCTTCTCTGACCCAGGAACTCAACAAAAAAGCTCCTGTTTTGTAGCAGATTTCCTATGAGCTCCTTCGTGATATTATACATTGTTCGTAGGAGAAGGCAATGATTGACAGTATCATAAGCCGCTGACAGGTCTATAAAGGCGGCTCCTGTGATCTGCGATCTTTCAAAGCATTTTCTTTTTGCTGAGTCAAGTTCAACACTTGTGAGGTGCAGCTTTTCCCTTTCCTGAAACCAGCTTCTCTGACCTGGGAACTCAACAAAAAAAGCTCCTGTTTTGTAGCAGATTTCCTATGAAGGGGTTGAGGTGGAAATAAAGGTGTGGTTTCATGCTTCAAATGCCAGAAATTGTATTTCCAACCTCTTGCTCGAATTGTTTTGCTCAGAACTGGACATCAATAACCCAGATAAGTGGAATCGAATGGCACACATGCATAATTGATCCAGACACTATAAGATTGCATTGGGCTTTTTGACCGCTGCATCACGCTGCTGGCCCACGTTTAGCTTGGGCTGTGTATTACATTGCTGGTCCACCTTGTCTTCTCGATGCTGAAACATTCCTCCAAGACCATTGACCATCTTGGTCACCCTTCTTTGGACACTTTCCAGTGAAATGTCCCCACCTCCGGACACCGTCCATCTTGTTCATACCCTCATTGGACATTTGTGACGAATTCCCTACCTGGTAGGCTAGGTAAAGCCTAGAAAAAGTAGGCCCAAGAATTTGGCAGCCGTTTTAGATAGGTGCCAAGGGGGCATCCATCTTAGGACCTCATTTCCAAAAGGGGGCGTGCCTAAGAAGCAGCCTGGATGGAAATTAGGGGAGTTAGGATTGGCTGGTAGAGAAGGGGGCGGAGCCTAACTTAGAAACAGAAAAAATGCCTTGAAGAGGAGGCGTTTAAAAAAATCTGACAGCAGTTGGTGTTTGGGTGTCAGAGGAGAAGCAGGAGGAGTGTTAGAGAGCAGTTGGGGGAGTTAGTGTTAGAGAGAAGTAGCCTGAAAGTAGTCAGTGGAAGCTAGTGAGTAGGTTCTACGGCTATCAGGGGAGATAGTATGTAGAGGAGGAGAGAGAATTAGATCCAGAGTAGGGCTATCTGTAACTCCCAAACATCAAGGTCTATTTTCCCCAAACTCCATCTGTGTTCACATTTGGGCATATTGAGTATTCATGCCAAGTTTGGTCCGGATCCAACATTGTTTGAGTCCACAGCGCTCTCTGGATATAGGTGAACTACAACTCCAAAACCCAAGGTCAATACCCACCAAACTCTTATAGCATTTTCTCTTGGTTATGGGAGTTCTGTGTGGGAAGTTTGTGTCTTTCTGCCGTTCCTGCCAGGATATCTACGATGTGTTCATGGAAACAGGCCCAGGTTTCACACTGAGTGTATAAATACATTCAATAACATATTAACTATATGTATTACTGTGTTAGAGTGTCATTTTGTGGCTCAAAAAAGGTTGGGAAACACTGGTTTAAAGGAAGCATGCGCTTTCATGCCAAAATGTCTGAACCATCAAGCTTAATACCAGCCCTTGAATTATTATAAACTAGCTGAGGACCCGGCGGTGCCCGGGTTATTTGAGGAAGGCCTTGTGTGCCAAGGTTGGTTCCTATTAGATGTGTATGTGGCTTGCAGTGGTCTCAGGAACTTAGTGAAGGTACTGCGAGTCCCATTGGCCATGGTCCATCCCCCTCCAAACAGCACCAGGGTGTAGAGTGGGTCATGGGGGCTCTGTGTGCCACGTGTGGTCTTGATCAGTCATTGGATGAGGGTCGCAGCGATCTCAGAAAGTGAGTGAAGGTACTTCAACTCCCATCATCCGTGGTCCGTCTTACTCAATACTGCACCAGGATGTAGAGTGGGTCATGGGTACTCTGTGTGCCAAGTTTGGGCCTGGTCTCTGATTTGTAGGGGCTGCAATGTTCTGTGGGGAATGAATTGAGTGAAGGTACTGCAAATCCCATCATTCATGGCCCATCCTGCCTTAAACCACACCAGGTTGTGAAGTGGGCCATTGGGCCCCTGTTTGCCTTAGAATGTGGGGATGTGGACGGCCAATCGGAGTCCTTTATGCAAATACCATTTCAGTGGCAACCAATCCGCTCTGTCTGGGGCTGTAGAATGTTGGAGTTCTGAGGCTGGCCAATCAGTGTCCTTTATGCAAATAATCCCACAGTGGCAACCAATCGAAACGCTGGCACATATTCCTCCCTCCGCACCACCGCCCGCAAACACTGACTTTTATTATATAGATCAGGGCTGTCCAACTGGTGGCCCGGGGGCCGTACACGGCCCCCCAGCCTGTTGGACACGGCCCCCGCTATGCCCCCGGCCGCCATTTTTAAATTTTTTAAAAAAAAATTCTAATTTTTTTTTTAAAAAATGGTGGCCGAGGGGAAGCGGGGCAGGGAGGGAGGAAGTGAGCCAGCTCCTCCTCCCTGCACCGCCCCCTCCGTCCCTCTCTCCGCGCCGCCGATGCAAACCGGATCGCATTGGCGCGCGGTGGGAGAGGGACAAGGGGTGGTACAAGGAGCAGGAAGGGAGCTAGCTCCTCCTCCTGCACCGCCCTCTCTTCCCTCTCTCGCCGGCGCCGATGCCTTGGAAGGGAGGGGTCCCCCGGCGCTCCCCTCCCTTGCAAGGCATCGCAGCAGCGGCTGAAGCCGGCGCCGGCTTCCGCGGCTGCCACGATGCGTTGCCTGGGAGGGGGGTCCCCCGCGGCGCCTCCCTCCCTAGCAAGGCATTGTGGCAGCGGCTGAAGCTGGCGCCGGCTTCCGCGTCTGCTGCGATGCCTTGGAAGGGAGGGGGGTCCCCCGCGGCGCCTCCCTCCCTAGCAAGGCATTGTGGCAGCGGCTGAAGCTGGCGCCGGCTTCCGCGGCTGCTGCGATGCCTTGAAGGGGGGGTCCCCGCGCGCGCCCCCTCCCTAGCAAGGCATTGTGGCAGCGGCTGAAGCTGGCGCCGGCTTCCGCGGCTGCTGCGATGCCTTGGAAGGGAGGGGGGTCCCCCGCGGGCGACTCACTCCCTAGCAAGGCATTGTGGCAGCGGCTGAAGCTGGCGCCTGCTTCCGCGGCTGCTGCGATGCCTTGGAAGGGGGGGGTCCCCGCGGCGCCTCCCTCCCTAGCAAGGCATTGCAGCAGCGGCTGAAGCTGGCGCCGGCTTCCGCGGGCTGCCGCGATGCCTTGCAAGGGAGGGGCGTCCCCCGCGGTGCCTCCTCCTAGCAAGGCATTGCGGCAGCGGCTGAAGCTGGCGCCGGCTTCCACGGCTGTCGCGATGCCTTGGAAGGGAGGGCGGGTCCCCCGCGGCGCCTCCCTCCTCACAAGGCATCGCAGCAGCGGCTGAAGCCGGCGCTGGCTTCCGCGGCTGCCGCGATGCCTTGCAAGGGAGGGCGTCCCGGCGCCTCTCTCCCTTCCAAGGCATCCCGGCAGCAGCTGAAGCCGGCGAAACCGCCAGCTTCATCTGTGGCCAAGATACCTTTGAAGGGAGGGGGGTGCCCCATGGCTCCTCCCTCTGTCCCAAAGCATCCCGGTAGCCGGGGGCGGGGGCGGGGCCAGGGGCGGGGCCGGGGCCGGGCAGCCCCCCAGGTCATCATTGACCTGGAATCCGGCCCTTGGCTGGTTAGAAGTTGGACAGCACTGATATAGATAGATAGATAGATAGCTGGTGTCCACCCTGCCTGAAGAAATCATACAGAGCTTCCAGTATAACATTGGATTATCCTTCCACACAATCAGCCAGAAAGCAAGGAATTTCCAACCCAGGCGCACGGATTCCCGGATTCCGCATCCTTGGTTTGCACTCCTCCCCTTCGATTTCTCCAGAAATCACTTGCTTTCCCCCTCTTTCCTTCCCTCCCTCCCTCCCTCCCTCTTCTGCTCTCTTTGCCAGCAAATAGATTTAATGCTTAACTACATGCCTTTTCTCTCCCAGGCGTGCGCGCCAACCGCTCACCTGCCCGAGGAGAGGTGGATTTGCATATTTATTAAATATCTTTTTAGCAGGATACACAAACCGCATTGCTCCCTCTCGCTCGCCGACCGAGGCCCTGCTGGTGGCAAGGAGGCGAAGGAGAGATGTCGGAATCGCTGTCCTGACGTTGGCAGGCAAAGCGAAGCACGTTTCGAGCGAGGGGGGGACTTCGGAACGCGAGGCGAGTCGGCGCAGAACCAATCCCGCAGACGAGAAAGACAGACACGCCACGTTATGCCTTCCTTCCGTGCGTCGGTCTTCCCTGCCCGTCGAAAGCTAGCAAGCCCAGGAACCGACTCCTCCTGTCCCTGGGCCTCCCAACCTGGGGGTCATGAGGGGGCGTCAGAGGCAGGCCCGGATTAACCCCTTTTGGCGCCCTAGGCCACACTTTGGAATTACGCCCCCAAACCACCCTCTATCGCACCCCCACCTCCTCCTCCGGGCGGTCTGAGGTAATGTCGCATGGTAGGCGAAAATTATTTTGGTGCCCCCCCAAAACACATTATTTTTTCCCCGCCCCCCCCCCAAACAATTTTTTTGGTGCCCCCTCCCCAAATTTATTTTCTTGGTACCTTGCGCGCGCTCCTTCCATTCTTCCCACGCACCGCCGCTCCTTGCCCTGAGCAATTTGAAGGCCTTCGAAGGCCCCTCCTCGCGCTTCCTGGTTTGCCCTGCCAGCCCCACCCACGGGGCGTTGCGCAGGGCAAGGGAGAGCGCTCCGGAGGTTCTGGGCATGCACGAAAATCTCAGCGCATGCTCGGAAGCTGCTGCAGGCAGCAGGGAGGTTTGTTACGGCGGTGCGGCCGGCGGTGCGGCCGGCGTGGCGGCGCCCCTCCAAGATGGGCGCCCCACGCAGCTGCGTAGGTTGCTTACATGGACGGACCGCCCCTGTTGGCACCCTAGGTCACATTTTGAATTTACGCCCCCGAACCAACCTCGACCACACCCCCGCTGCGCACCCTCCTTCCTTGACTCAAGGAAGGAGGGCGCGAGGAGGAGGAGGCAGAGGGAAGCCCGCCCCCGGGGCCACTCGGGCATGCGCAGCAGGAGGGTGCGAGCGCCCGCCATGTTCCTGGTGCCGCGCATGCCCGGCAGCGGCCCTGGGTCCTTCCTCCGCCGCCTCCTCCTCGCGCCTCCTTCCTTGACAAGGGGGTGGGGGAGCTGGCGAGGGGGGGCGCCATTCCCTCCTCCCCCACCCCTCGCAGCGCTCTCCCCCCGCGCTCCCCCGAGAAAGAGAGTAATCTCCATGCCGCGCGTTGCGGTTTTGTTTCAACATATTTTTTTGGTCCATGTGAACTGTGCCCCCCCTTGGCTTGCGCCCCTAGGCCATGGTCTAGGGTGGCCTTATGGGTAATCCAGGCCTGGTCAGAGGGGTCACCCAAGACCATCAGAAAACACAGTATTTTCTGTTAGTCATAGCGGCTCGGTGTGGGAAGTCTGGCCCACTTCTGTTGGTGGAGTTCAGAATGCTCTTTGATTGTAGGTGAACTATAAATCCCAGTAACTACAACTCCTAAATGTCAAGGTCTATTTCCTCCAAACTCTACCAGTGTTCACCTTTGGGCATATTGAGTATTCGTGCCAAGATTGGTCCAGATCCATCATTGTTTGAGTCAGAGGCGGCCCAAGGTAATATTAAATGGTAGGCAAAAATTATTTTGGTGCCCCCCCCCAACCAATCCCTGTGTAGGCTCTGCATGCTGGAAACTCCGCCTCCGCTGCTGGAGCAAGCACGGAGGCGGAGTTACCAGTCGACGTAGAGGCGGAGTTACCAGTCGGTGTGAAGGCGGAGTTTCCAGTATGCGTGGAGGTGGAGCCTCCACCCCACGCATGCTGGAAACTCCGCCTCTGCGCTGGCTGCTAACTCCGCCTCCACGCCTGCTGGAAGCACAGCAGACACAAAGGCGGAGTTTCCAGCTGTCATGGAGGCGGAATTTCCAGACGGTGGCAGTGCGCCCCTGAGGATCTGGCACTCTCTGTGGGCGCCTACTCCGCTGAGTGCATTAATCCGCCACTGGTTTGAGTCCACAGTGCGCTCTCGGCATTACTTCGCGAACGAAGATTCTTAGGAAGGACTCATCCCACTCTTTTTACAAGCGCGTTGATGACTAAAAAGGCCAATCTGAGATAGGCAAGTCCGGTTGCAGAAAGCACAGCAGAAAGTCTCCTTGGGTGATGTTGTTTCCAAGTTGTGGTTCTTTCTGCGTTGTCGAGACTTGTTCAGCGTGTCTCCTCGAAAGAGGCTGCAGCATTGTGGAGAGTGCGTCTCCATGTGTCCCGATGTGAGGCCAGGGTGGACCATTGTTGGTGATCAATCTGGCCGAGCCTGAGGTGTTGTTTCAGGGAGTCCTTGTATCTCTTTTTGGGGGCGCCTCTCTTGCGCTGACCCGTGGCGAGTTCACCATAGAGTAGTCTCTTTGGGAGGCGGTGGTCCTCCATCCTAGAGACGTGCCCTGCCCAGCGCAGCCGTGTTCTCAATAGCGTGGCCTCAACACTGGTGATCCCTGCTTCCTCAAGGACAGCAACATTCGTCACATAGTCGGTCCAGTGTATATTTAGGATTGTGCGAAGACAGCGCTGGTGAAAGCGTCGAGGAGTCGTAGGTGTTGGCGATAGGTGACCCATGTTTCAGACCCATAGAGGAGAATAGACAATACGATAGCTCTGTACACACTGATTTTGGTGCTTTGCCTCAGGTGCTTGTTGCTCCAGACTCTTTTGGGAAGCCTTCCGAATGCACTCTATGCCTTTGCTAATCTGTGATCTATCTCTGTGTCAATCTTGGCGTCTGAAGAGATGATGCTTCCCAGGGAGGTGAACTGCTGGACGGATTTAAGCACAGATGTGCCTTTGCTGACATGGGGATGATGGTGTTCTTCCTGTGCTGTGGGCTGGTAGAGAACTTCCATTTCCTTCAGGCTGACTTCCAGCCCAAATAGCTTTGCAGCAGCTGCAAAGCAGGACGTGAGGCGCTGCAGGGCTGCTTCTGAATGG
>JARBWK010000897.1:0-23361 GCA_030556195.1 Anolis apletophallus
AACCTAGCATCTGGAGTAATATTTAGCCCTATAATATTGCTTATTTTGATAAATATAGCCTTCCAAAAACTCTTCACTTGGGGGCACTCCCACCATAAATGAAAATATGTCCCTTTGTGCATGCCACATCTCCGGCAGAGGTTGCTTTGCTTGCTGTCCATCTGATGTGGTTTGACCGGGGTGGTATACCATCTCCATATAACTTTAAATACATTTTCTTTTAATCTTATTGATAAATTCTTAACCACTCTCCACTTCAGAACCCTTTTCCAATCGAAATCTGTCCGAGGCCCTAGGTCTCCCTTCTCATACTTTTTCTCAAACAGCTTCAGCCCTGTTTCTTCACCAATTAATCCATTATATATTTTCCCAATTAATCCTTTCCCTCTTATTTCTTGGGTTTTGAGTTTGCTTAGCCATTCCTTATATTTATTCAATGCTCTCCATCTGGGGTTTTTACTTAACCAGTCCTTTTCCCAGTTATACAGCTGTTGTCTCTCAAACCAGTTCAGAGCACCTTGTTCTTCTAACTTATTGAACTTGCCCATTGGATTTTGTATCCATTCTTTCCAGGAAAGAGCAGTTTCCACCTCCACTAATTTTTTATATTTAACTTTAATTCTCAGGTCTTCTGGAAAATTCTCCAGCAACACTATTGGGGTTAAGGGGGAAACTCCTGGGAATATCTTGTTTTTTAACTTAACCCATATCTCCATAACATCTTTTGCACTCCTTAATTTCTTTGCTTATTTTTGACCTGAAAAACATTTCCCCATAATCTCTTGGCCAACATTTCCCTTCCAGTTCCTGCCAGATCAATTTAGGTTCCAAGAGCAGCCTAAACACTCCCTTTATAATGTGTGCCTGGTGGTATGTTTTTAGTTCTGGTATTCCTAGTCCCCCTAATTTCTGAGAAATATACCATAAGAACAAGCAGTACTAATAAAAGCTTATATTATTTATTTATTATTATTATTTCGGGATTTTATCCCGCTCTTCTCAACTCCCAAGGGGGGACTCAGAGCGGCTTACAGTACGGCACAATTCGATGCCCACATAACAACAATATAAACCCCAAAACACTTCAACAATTAAAACACATTTAAAATACATTAAAATACAACTACATTAGCACCATACACATTCACTCTGGATTAAAACAATGTTCAGTCCATAAAAACATTGGCCATAATCACCCACTTTCATTAAAAACCAATCTAAAATGCTGCCTTGTGCTGGTGTACGAATGCCTGGTCCCACAGCCAGGATTTTACTTTTTTCCTGAAGGCCAGGAGGGATGTGGTGGATCGTACATCAATAGGAAGCGCATTCCACAGGCGGGGAGCCACCACCGAGAGGCCCTATCCTCGTCCCCACCAGCCTCATCTGAGACGAGGCGGGAGCGAGAGCAGGGCCTCTCCGGATGATCTTAGATTACGAGGTGGGACATAGCGGCTGATGCGTTCGGACAAGTAAGATGGGCCAGAACCGTATAGAGCTTTAAAGGTCAAAACCAGCACTTTGAATTCAGCCCGGAATTGGACGGGCAGCCAGTGGAGCTGACACAACAGGGGGGTGGCATGCTCCTGTATGTAGCTCCCGTTAGCAATCTGGCTGCCGCCCGCTGGACTAATTGCAATTTCCGAACTGTCTTCAAAGGCAGCCCCACGTGAGTGCGTTGCAGTAATCTATTCGGGATGTGACCAGAGCGTGGACGACGATAGCCAGATCAGACTTCCCAAGGTACAGGCGCAATAGATACATTGGATTCCAATGTATCCAATGTATCTAATATATTAGAACTGTGCAATGGAAACCCACTTGACCATGATGATCTTTATTTTGGCATCCTGTGACTTCTTTTTAAAGAAAATCATGTCATTCTTTTTTTCTGACTGGGGTCGTGCAGTAGCCATGGTCAGAGGCTCATGTTTGAGCCCAAGTGACTTTTTGACACATTGCAATGAAATATTTCAAACACTGTACCCAATGCCACTATTTTATTTTATTTTGCTGAAGACAATGTCTGATTGTTGTCTGGAATGTTTCGTTCTACATTTCTTGGAATGGGTCAATGCAATGTCACACAAGAGTATTAAGTGGCTTTTGTTTTTCTTGTAATTACTCTTTAACTTGGCTATCCTAGATGTACTTATGCTTCCAAAAACTGAAAACACTCTTAAGACAACTGATCTTGTTTATTTTTACGATGTTGTTTGCAGCACTGAAAGTTTAGATATTCAGACATATTCCTGTTGTAACTGTTGCAACGTGTAGTTTAAATTATCCCAAAGAAGGTCACATTTATAATGAATCCTTAAACTAAAATTACCTTCTTCATCCTACAAATTGGATGTCAAATTCTTTCTTTATGCTGGTCATGAATACTAAGAATCTAGGAATGCCATCCCAGCACTGAGCATTGCCAAGAGATGAACACCAATTGTTGGGCACATTACAAGGGTCCCACTACACTGACCACTTAGGTTGGTGTATTGTAGATGAAGATCAGCCCCACAACTGCCCAACATCACATGGAGCAATCTGGGGCAAGGCCACATCAAAGTGGCCTTGTCCTGCATTAGTCCAAGCCAGGTGAAAGTCCAAATTCAGCCCCCAAATTTGGGCTTCTCCCTGACTTAGGGACAGTGGGGAAAGTTAGGCCAGTTCCCAAACTAGATAAACAAAACTATTTTAAAAACATCTGGCAACATCTAGAAAAAAAACTTCCAAACAGATTGGACTTTCTGTGCACATTTGTGTCCCTACATTTCACATATTCAAGACATAGAACAACTGTTAAACGATTTTCCAATGCAGCGACTCTCAAACTGTGCTCCAGGGAGGCCTTGGGGCTCCACGAGAGGTGCTCTGTTGGGGGTGACAGAAAGGGATTGGGTTGGATGGCCACAGAAGTCTTCCACTGAAACACTGATACGTTTATGTCAGTTAAAATTGTTCTTCATTTAAAATATTGTAATTTTTTTGCACTGTGTGAATTAGTTCACACAAACAATCTTCTTCCATCTGCCACTGGCCCAGAAAATGCCTGATGTATATACATGATATATAATATAATACACAAACATTTCTCAGGGTTCCACGAGAAACTTTTGCTTCAAAAAGAGTTCAAAGGCTAAAAAAGTTTGAGAACCAGCAAAAATGAGGGAAATTGTTTTTTCTCCAACTCCCATTCCCCCAGCCCCCAATTAAATGGACTATTCTTGTCTTTTTAGCCTCCCCTTTTGGCCTCTCTCCACAAATAATGGAACAGTACCACCAGGGCTGGATCTTACATTACGCAAACTATGTGCCCGCGTGGGACGTCACATATTCAAGGGCACATCTGGCCGCCAAATGCCCCTTCTCAGTCTCCGGCCCCGTGGAAGGCGGTCTGGCCGCGGCACACCAAATGCGCACCCGGGGAACCACCTGGTTCCGCACATGCGCATCTGGTGCGCCGCGAGCAGGCCAGAGCCGCCCACAGCAGCTCCACGAGGCCAGAGACCAGGGAGGAGCGCCCAGCAGTCGGAGGCAGAGCCTCCGCTCCCGGCCGCCAAACCCTCCTCAGTGTCCATGGAAGGCGGCCCATCTGCACCGCACCAAATGCGCACGTGTGGAACCAGCTGGCTCTGCGCATGTACACCTGGCGCGGCATGAGCAGGACAGAGCCGCCCACAGCAGTTCCATGAGGCCAGAGACCAGGGAGGAGTGTCCAGCAGCCGGAGGCAGAGCCTCTGCCCCTGGCCACCAAACCCTCCTCAGTCTCCATGGAAGGTGGCCCACCTGCTCCGCACCAAATGTGCATGTGCGGAACCAGCTGGCTCTGCGCATGAACACCTGGCGCGGCATGAGCAGGCCAGAGCCGCCCACAGCAGTTCCATGAGGCCAGAGACCAGGGAGGAGTGCCCAGCAGCCGGAGGCAGAGCCTCCGCCCCTGGCCGCCAAACCCTCCTCAGTCTCCGTGGAAGGTGGCCCACCTGCTCCGCACCAAATGTGCATGTGCGGAACCAGCTGGCTCCGTGCATGCACACCTGGCACGCATGTACACCCTCCACGAGGCCGGAGACCGAGGAGGAGCACCTGGCAGCTGGATGTGCCTCTGAACATGTGAATAATATTCTACCTTTTATTTTTCAGTGATTAGTGGTGGTGGTGGGGCGCCAAAATAATGTTACCTTAAAATTAAAATTACCTTAGTCCGGCCCTGAGTACCACCAGTTGTTAATTGCAAATAGAATATTGGTTGAGTGGGACTGGCTAAAAGTACATTGATGTAAATTCCACTGATTCTTTAGAACAGGGCTGTCCAACTTCTACTGGCCTAGGGGCCTGAATTCCGGTCACTGATGACCTGGGGGGCCATAGGGTCTGCCCCCACCCCAGCTCTGCCCCCGGCTCTGCCCCCAGCTCCACTCCCAGCTCCGCCCTCGGCTTACTACTCATAAGAGGCATGCATACAGTCAAATATAATCTTTTACTGAGATAAAATGCAGGGTGGGCATTCAAAAGGGGCATGCATACAGTCAAATATAATATTTTACTAACATTAAATGCAGGGTGGGCATTCAAACACACAATTGCATAATAATAACATAAAGGTTAGCCTACCTTCCCAAACGCGCGGGATCCAGGAGCAGCCGGACCACGAGCAGAGGCGACGACCGACCGAGGCAACAGCCGGGAAGGTACAAATCACGTCCGCATGGGTCGCAGGGATTAAGTAGCCGAGATTTCGGCAACAGGAGTATCGCAAGACTACGGAAGCCACACGGGATTTCGCTCTCAACGCAGGCGAGATTTCACATTGAGAGCAAAATCCCGTGTGGCTTCCGTAGTCTCACGATACTTGCTCCAAAACCCAGAAGTGGGTAATTTTTTAAAATATTTTAATTTAATTTTTTTTATTTTTATTAAAAAGTTTAGGGGGCTGTAGGGAAGGGGCTGGGGGGCCGTATGCGGCCCCCGGGCCGCCAGTTGGACAGCCCTGCTTTAGAACTACTGTAGTTGGGGCTAGCAATAGGACTTAACCCTTTTTTTTTCTGATAAGAATTATATTTCTCACCCTAAATGACACACCTAGAATCTTTAAGGATACTTTGAGGAAAAGTGCTGTCGACCCTATTTCAAAACAACCACACGGGAAACAGTTAAGATTGGCATGATGTGTAAAAAATGTTCAAGTTAGAGGTGATGAGCATTTGGGAAAGTGAAAGAGTTGTTATTAACAAGACTGGAAAACAAGCCTTTCTCGACTGATAATGATGTGAGCGTGATTCAATTCAGTCTCTGGAAAGAAGAGACAGCTCACTCCATATATTAATTCATTTTGAGGCTTTCAATTGAAATAGTTCACAGGTTTGCTAATTAGTTCCTGGTATTTTCTAAAGCTGGTATTAAAGAACTGAACAGATGCTACTCAACTATCCCCAGATAACTGTTTCCCGGGACCAAAGTGCCACCCTGGATGTTATCAGGAGGATTGCCTGTTGATGCCGTCTAACTATGAGAAAGCAGAAGTACAAATGATTACAGTGGCAAAGATCTAAATTGCTGGTGTTTATTCTTCTGTTCACATTTTTCTAGATATGGACACATGCTCCATTAATTGAGAGCCATGCATTTTGATGGTCTGCTTGATCACAGTAACATTAATTCAAGGGCGTTGCTCTTGAGAAATATTTGCAGGACGTGACTGCGCTGTGTTTCTTTGACAATTCTCTTAATACGAACCCCTCTGATAACGTTTGAAGGCTGAGTATTTATTTTACATTAACTAGATTGCACCGGGAATGTGGCGCAGCTGGCTAAGTGTCAGCTGCATAAGGTCTCTCTGACCAATAGGTCATGAGTTCGAGGCCTGCCCGGGTTGAGGTGGGTGCTCGGCCTTTAAGTGTAGCCTGCTGCCGACCTTTGCAGCCTGAAAGACAGTTGCATCTGTCAAGTAGGAGATAAAGGTACCACATTAGGTAGGGAGGCAAATTTTGACTGATTTATGAGGCCATAAAAGAACTCCGGGAATGCGGAAGGAACAACAAGGGACGCTGGAATGCTGAGAGATGAGGAGTGCATCAGCTCCTCCTGGTGGCCAGAGTTTGCCTCTGTTCGTCTATATGTTCATCTATATGTGTATATGTGTATATGTGTAATCCGCTCTGAGTCCCCTTCGGGGTGAGAAGAGTGGAATAGAAAAAAAGTAAATAAATAAATAAATAAGTAGATTCCAGCTAGACACCAGCTTTGTTTATGACTGATGTAAAAGCACTAAGAGGAAGGGTGCGCTAGCTAATTACAGTGGGTCCTTGGTATTCCAGGACTCCCCATAGATACCAAAATCTGTGGATGCTGAAGTCCCATTAAATACAATGGCCTAGTAAAATTGTGTGCCTTATATTAAATGGCAAAATAAAAATTTGCTTTTCGGATATGTAAAACATATTTTCAAATTGTTAATAGTTGAATCCGTGTATGCAGAACTGAGAATATGGAAGGCCAATGGTACTGAATAGGCCTGGTTGATCTCGTTTCGGACATAGGGGGTGCTGGTGCTTCGAACATGATTGACTTCCGAAGTTTTTTGGGAAAACTTCAAAATTAATTGGTTAAAAATCCAAAATTTCGGAATGGCTTCATTAATGGCCGCATCCAAACTGAAGGAAAACCAAGCCCAAAGTGGGTTAAGTAGCCGCTTTGGACGCAGCTTTCTCTCCCCCCCCCCCCACCTCAGAAAGGAAAACCGCATCCAAAGCAGGTTAGGTTAAGCAGCCGCTTTGGACACGGCTTTCCTTCCCCCCATGGGGCCATTCAGATCCGGAGTGATGGCATGGGCTTAGAAGCGGGCCCATTCAGAAGCAGAGGGAAGATCCGGGCTTTCAAACCTGACCTGTGGCCGGCCCCATGCACCTGGCCTGCAACAAGGCCCAGGGCACCATTCCCACGCCATGCCTGGTGATGTGCCTGCCGGCAAGAAGAGTACACACACCAGAAAAAATGCCGGCCTGTGCCCGGCCCAATGCACATGGCCCGCAACAAGGCCCAGAGCACCGCCCCTGCGCCGCACCCAGCAACGTGCTCCTGGGTGCACTTGCCCGCTGGCAAGAGGAGCGTGCACGTTGCAAAACTCCGACCCTCACCCGCTCCCGGGCAGCTCGCCAAGACCACAGCTCCGGCCGACGAAAAGGACGCACCCGGCAGTGGGCCAGGGAAGGGAAAACCCTTTCCAAAAATGGCGATTTCTTTCCGAAAAATGGTGGCGGTGGCTTTGAATTTGCTAATTCACTTCCGGGTTGCTTAGAGCAACGCTTCGTAAGTAATTTAGAATTGAATTTAATACGAATTTGATCAAGATACAAAAAACCTAACCAGGCCTAGTACTGAAGTGAACAGCTGCCACTCAACCATAGTATTTCACATCATGTTGTTCCTTTACAATACATCATGGCATTACCTGCCTCTCAATTTCCAGCGGAAACTGGAAAACTATTGTGTTTCTTGATACTGGTAAAAGCTGGAAGTTTAGTCTAAAGTACTACTTGCTCCCTAGTATAAGATGGAAAATCTGTTCAATGGTGAGTGCTCTTTCTTCAATTCTAACAGGCAAACCCAATAGAAATATCTAACGTGCTTCAGATAGTTTATCAGGCAAAGCTAAAAGGGGAAAGACTGATAGGGCTGATTCTCCCTCATTGCCTCTTCCATGGAAAAAGTGGGGAATTCCTGATCTTTCAGCGAATCTGCATTCAGGATTTACATTTTTATTTGTTTGAGTTTGGTGTGCAAGAATGAATAGTTTCAAAAGTTTGGTTCCCATAGGATAGTCTATTTGAGCTTCCTTCACATGTTGATACTTTTTTCTAAAAAAAATGTTTTTACATAGAAATTACAAAGCAAACATTTTGCACCAAGTGCATTGTTATGTGTAAAAAAATGCACAAAAATGTTCTTTAAAATAAAAAAGCAAACTTTTTGCACAAAACCTACAATTTTATTTTTTTTTTTCTTTTTGTGTGAGTGAACTTTTCACGAAAGCCTCAGGCTGACAGAGTTCTCTCCCCTTCCCTTCTGCTTTTGTCTGGCTGTGTGGAAGTAAAAAGGTCTAAGTTGGCCTTCCTCTGTCGGTGACCCGGAAGCTCAGGCTAGTGCAGAACACTGCCGCCCGGCTCCTGTCTGGCACGGCAGCTGGCGCCCACATAACACCTGTTTTGCAGGATCTGCACTGGCTGCCAATTGAGCACCGGATCACCTTCAAAGTGTTGGTCCTCACCTTTAAGGCCTTACACGGCCTGGGGCCAGCGTACTTGAGGGACCGTCTCACCCCATATTGCCCTCCGAGATCACTTCGGTCTGAGGACTCCAATCTCCTGGAGATACCTTCAGCTAAACTCGCAAGGCTGACTGCTACCCGCCGGAGGGCGTTCTCTGTCATAGCACCTACGCTGTGGAACGCCCTCCCGGCCGGAACTCGGGCTATGAAGGACTTGCTCCCGTTTAGACGGGCCTGTAAAACATACCTGTTTAAGCAGGCCTTTGGTGAGTAAGTCCTGCCCATGCCCCGCCATCTGTTCGTTCTTCTGAGGATGATGTGCTGTTCATTGTGTTAACTGTGTTATTAATTACTGTACTGCTGTTGTTTTTAATTGTTTTTAACTGCTTATTGCCTGTATTTTACTGTGCCCTTCGGCTCCTGTAAGCCGCCGCGAGCCTCAGGGAGTCGGCGGCATAGAAGCCCAAATAATAAATAAATAAATAAATAAAATGTGAATGTTGACCTTTTTATTAAAAAAAAAATAGGGTACGTTGGAGAATGACCTGATAGGGTGCCTTTCTTTGGGGGGAACAAGAAAATGTGCAAGTATTTTTAGATCCCTAGTGTATACTTCAGAGTTTTTAGGATAGGGATTTTTGCAGCGGGAGTGCAGGGGAGTTAAGATTTCAGAGTTCATGGTGAGGCTACTTTTTCACCAATAAGTTATACATGTGCTATTGTGATACCTACATAGGATTATACTTAACAGTTTTCAGTTCGATATTGATGTTATGGTTTGATACTTTGCGTCCAGATCTGCTTGTCACTGGCAATGAGCGTGTCTCTTATGTAGAAAGATACGTGTCTTTAGATCTTGTGATTGTTAATGCCTTCATGTGTTGGTTTGCAAAGAATTGTTTTATAGTTCTTGCTTGACGGCCCTTCTGAGCTTACTGTTTTGAAAAGTGGCAAAAATAAATGTTCCGAGTAAATTAACCCTGCCCATTTGAAACATTTGCCACAATTAATTACCTACTAAAGTCAATTCTATTTATCTCTAGATATAATAAAGCGGAATGTTTGTATGTATGTATGTATGTATGTATGTATGTATGTATGTATGTGTGTGTGTGTGTGTTTGTATGTATGTGGCAGCGCCCTGATTGGCTCCCGGCCTCTACATTCTGACAACATGACTGGTTGTCAGTGAGGGAGTATTTGCATAACGCCTCTAATTGGCCAGCCAACACGAACATTCTGACACTCTAAACTGCCAGAGGGGAATAAGGCAAAGGCCTGAGGCAGTCAGCCATGGTGGGAGTCCCGGCCTCTACATTCTGACAACATGATTGGTTGCCAGTGAGGGAGTATTTGCATAACACCTCTAATTGGCCAGCCAACACGAACATTCCGACACTCTAAAGTGGCAGAGGGGGATAAGACAAAGGCCTGAGGCAGTCAGGCATGGTGGAAGTTTAAGGCCAACAATGACAGAACAAGACCAAACTTGGCAGAAAGAACCCCCAAGACCCACTCTACATCCTGGTGCAGTTTGAGGGAGGATGGATCATGGATGACAGGATTTGCAGTGGTTAAAGCACCATGACCCACACCAATGACGGATCAGGACCAAACTTGGCACACAGAGGCCCAATGGCCCACTTTACAGCCTGGAGCACTTTAGGGCAGGATGGGCCTCAAATGATGGGATTTGCAGTACCATCACATGATTCACTTCCCACAGAACACTGTGGCCCCTACAAATCACAGACCAGGCCCAAAATTTACAGTAAGGCTTCCTTAACTTGATTTTCCTGACTAGGCCTCAGGTCATGGGATATTGTTTAGGGCCTGAATTGTCAGTAAGGCTTCCTCAACTTGATTTTCCTGACTAGGCCCCCAACAATGACAGAACAAGACCAAACATGGCACACAGACCCCCCAATATGCACCCTACATCCTTGTGCAGTTTGAGGGAGGATGGACCATGGATGATAGGACTTGAAGTACTTTAATTCACTTCCTTAGAGCACTGTGGCCCACACCAATGATGAATCAGGACCAGACTTGGCACACAGAGGTCAAATGGCCCACTTTACACACCTGGTGCAGTTTACGGCAGGATGGCCCACATATGATGGGATTTCCATTACCTTCACTCAATTCACATCCCACAGAACATTGTAGCCCCTAAAAATCACAGAACAGGCCCAAACTTGGCACACAGAATACTCATGACCCACTCTACATCCTGATGCTGTTCTAAGGGGGATGGTCCATGGATGATGGGATCTGCAGTACCTTCATTCACTTACTGAAACCACTGCGACCCTCATCCAATGACCAATGCAGACCAAACTTGGCACACAGAGCCCCCATGATCCACTCTACATCCTGCTGTAGTTTGAAGGAGGATGGACCATGGATGATGGGACTTGCAGTACCTTCACTCACTTCCTGAAAACAACGCAACCCTCATCCAATGACCAATACAGACCAAACTTGGCACACAGAGCCCCCTTGACCCACTCTACACCCTGGTGCTGTTTCAAGGAGGACGGACCACAGATGATGGGACTTGAAGTATCTTCACTCACCTTCCGAGACAGGTGCAACCCTCATCCAATGAATGATCAAGACCAAACGTGACACACAGAGCCCCCATGACCCACTCTACATCCTGGTGCTGTTTGGAGGGGGATGGATCATGGCCGATGGGACTTGCAGTACCTTCACTAACTTCCTGAGACCACTGCAAGCCACTTAAACATCTGATAAGGACCAACCTTGGCACACAATGCCTTTCTCAAATAACCCGGGCAGGGCCGGGTCCCCAAGCTAGTATTAATTAAAGCAAATTATGACAATCACTCCATTGAAGATGTCATGGAAGGATTTACATAATTATATGTCACATTGTCTGTTGGTTTGCTTTTTAATGGGAAAACATAG
Organism: Anolis apletophallus; assembly: GCA_030556195.1. Taxonomy (NCBI): domain Eukaryota; kingdom Metazoa; phylum Chordata; class Lepidosauria; order Squamata; family Anolidae; genus Anolis; species Anolis apletophallus. The sequence goes on from JARBWK010000897.1 coordinate 11,198, forward strand.
CTGTTGCATTTGAACTGAAACATTGTTTATTCATTGGGAATGAGTTGTAAGCTCAGACATACAGTACACACTCCCTTCTGCCATCTTCTGCTGTGGATAAGGATAAGATCAAACACTTGTGCTTCCATGCGAAATTAAACACACTTTACCGTGTTTTTTGTACTCCAGACTGTGGTTAATCTTACTCATAGTGTGTTAAAACAACATACTGCCCACACTGGTATGAGGATTTGGGGTGCTGTAGTTTTTTGGTTTTTTTAAAAAATCTGTTTCAAACTCTGATTTCCCCCCATATTTGATTATAACACTATAATTAATAATATCAAATTTGTTTACGTGGTTTTAGAGCATTCCAGTTAAGGGGAAATCCCAATTGTTCCAGATATATAATTTGAATGTCTGTGTCCAGGACTGTTTCTGGCGCATGACAACCGTGCTAACAGATGTTTCTGGTCAAACCATCTGTAATGTGAATAGAGTGGCTTAAAACATTTATAGAAACATCCAGCAAGAAGACAAGGTCTGTTCAGATCCCTTAAACTGTGGTGGAAAAGTGACATACTGTTTTAGTAAACCACATTTGCATGGTAAACCAATAAGCTTAGAATGTCTCCCGGGCTTGTTAAAAATAGTAAGATGACTATTCCATTGGAGCAGAGGTTATTCCTCCTCCCCACTTCCCATGTCATAAATGAGGGTTGTTTCTATGAGGGTGACATGGATATAGGGTTGCAAACAGCAAGGTATACAGAGTGTAATGGAAACAGCACTCAAGGTCATGAATTACAAACACAATAAAGGAAATACCAATGAACTTGTATTCAGTCAATGGCAGCAATGCATCAAAATATAATGAGCATCAATACATGAAAATAAGCAGTCCCCAGTCAAACCACGTAGGAACAATAATCATACAGATGTAGAGGCATACACAGGGTAGTAGCGAAACAATAACAGAAGTTGGCGGGGAGCAGCATGCACACCCGCTGGAGAAAATCTCAAGCACGTAAATAATAAAGTTCGCAAACAGTCCTGGTGCATACCAGCCGTGGGGAAAGCGATGCAAAGCTCAGCCAATGGTGAGACGCCTCGGAGGGGCGCAACGGTTGAAGTGCTGGGGCCACGATCGTTTCGCTGGTTAGCAAATCAGGCGGCTAAATCACGCCAGGCAAATGCCGCGTCACAGGAGACACATTCTAAATAACAGCAATAAAAGTAATAAGAGGAGACCCATCTCTGCACATAAAAACGTGGGGGTGGTGGCTAGCCTACCTGGGCTGGAGGAATTCCATTGTACCACTGCTCCTGCGGACCCAAGGGTGGAGCCCCAGTGAAACGCAGGTGTTTTATGTGTCACCTGGGCCCCACTCACGTGAGTAGGGCCGAAGGGGAGGGGCTCGTTGAGCCCGGCTGGATACTCTGATTGTAGATTGTGAATCCACCAAGTTTCATGCCTGATAAGGGCATCATGATTATTGGCATGTACACTGATGGTGACCCTTTCCAAGGCCGTGAATCGGAAAGATTCAGGGTTATGGCTCTGTGTCTGGAAGTGGCGGTATAAGATGGTGTTGTCCCGCAAAGTACGTATCCTGGAACGATGCTCCGAAATGCGGGTACGTAAGGGGCGTGACGACATCCCTACGTAATATAGGCCACACCCACAAAATGTGAATGTTGACCTTTTTATATAAAAAAATAGGGTATGTTGGAGAATGTGGGTGTGGCCTATATTACGTAGGGATGTCGTCACGCCCCTTACGTACCCGCATTTCGGAGCATCGTTCCAGGATACGTACTTTGCAGGACAACACCATCTTATACCGCCACTTACAGACACAGAGCCATAACCCTGAATCTTCCGATTGGGCGGCCTTGGAAAGGGTCACCATCAGTGTACATGCCAATAATCATGATGCCCTTATCAGGCGTGAAACTTGGTGGATTCACATCTACAATCAGAGTATCCAGCCGGGCTCAACGAGCCCCTCCCCTTTCGGCCCTACTCACGTGAGTGGGGCCCAGGTGCGAGCACATAAAACACCATGCTTCACTGGGGCTCCACCCTTTAAACCGCAGGAGCAGTGGTACAATGGAATTCCTCCAGCCCAGGTAGGCTAGCCACCACCCCCACGTTTTTATGTGCAGAGATGGGTCTCCTCTTATTACCTTTATTGCTGTTATTTAGAATGTGTCTCCTGTGACGCGGCATTTGCCTGGCGTGATTTAGCCGCCTGACGGCTAACCAGCGAAACGGATCGTGGCCCCGCACTTCAACCGCTATGCCCTCCGAGCTGCCTCACCATTGGCTGAGCTTTGCACGCTTTCCTCCACGGCTGGTATGCACCAGGACTGTTTGCGAACTTTATTATTTACGTGCTTGAGATTTTCCAGCGGGTGTGTATGCTGCTCCCCGCCAACTTCTGTTATTGTGTCGCTACTACCCTGTGTATGCCTCTACATCTGTATGTTTATTGTTCCTACGTGGTTTGACTGGGGACTGCTTATTTTCATGTATTGATGCTCATTATATTTTGATGCATTGCTGCCATTGACTGAATACAAGTTCATTGGTATTTCCTTTATTGTGTTTGTAATTCATGACCTTGAGTGCTGTTTCCATGGATATAGGGTTGCCATATGTCCCTTATTCTAAGGGACGTCCCTTATTTTGGCCCTAAAATTTGTGTCCTGTTTTTTCAGACCCTGTCCCTTATTACTGACTATGGAGGCACGCGCTACGGTTTCCACGGCAATGCCTGCCCAGGGATTCCAACATGCAGGGCAGGTTGACACTCGCACGCTAGTGAGTGTGTGCCTGTCTGCGTCCCTGTGGGAAGGAAGAGGCAATACAGAAGACTCAATTAACCATTACCCAAGGGGAATGTTAGATCGTGTTGGGTAAAGATAGTGTATCCCAATACTATACAATGCTGTGTGTCCCATACTATACTATACCATTAACTATTGACATAATAATGAAGATGCATTGTCTTATAAATTTTATTTATTTTAATGTTTAGACAGTGCACTTTTAAAGTCAGCAAAATCAAGTAGTAAATACAGATGGAGAAAATAAGGTAGTTCTAATAATGTTTTTTTCTGCATGACAAAGCATGCAGAAACATACCATGTCCTGTTAAGAGGGTGTCAGTCAGTTTCTTTTGTGAGTTTCAATCATTATCTTATTCTGTTAATAAAACGATTTATAACCAATGTTTGAGTTTCATGTTTTTAATGAAGTGTCTCTTATTTTTGTGAAAATCCCAGAATGTCCCTTATTTCTTATATCAAAAAGTGGCAACCCTACATTGATGGGGGGGGGGGATAACAGCAACACAGGGGGAAATGGTTTACTCCTTCAACACCCCTCCTCCCCAAAATGGACTATCCTTCTCTGTCCAGGCCCCCTTTTAGGCTCTGCCCAGATAATGGATTTAACACAATAGTTGTGATTTTATTTTAAGTGCAATTTTATTTTAAGTGCAATTGCGATACACACATCAATGGCTCGGCGTCTTTGGCCCCTCCCTCCCTACATTCCTCAGGGGCTGCGGCCCTGTATGACTCGAGGGCTGAGCCCTCACCTCCTCTGACTGACAGCCCGGAGCGGCCGCTATCGCCGGTGCCCCGCCAGAGGCGCTAGACGTCTCCTGGAGTCCTGGCGGGGCTCCGGAGGCGGCCCCGACGCCAAGCCTGCCAGTGCCGGGCCGCCCCCTTTACCGGCGACCTGGCCACAACCCCCCCCCGCCTTTCTCTGACGGCCGGGGGCTGACAGGTTCATTGAGCCTGAGCGGGCCTGGTGGTCGTCAGAGAAGGCGGCGTCGGAGGCCGCAGAGCAGTAGACTCCTTGGCCCGGGGTCGCTTGCCACTGTTTGTCCGAGAGCTGGGAGGCCTGCACCGCTTGAGCCCAGGCCCTGGAACTTGCGGCGCGCCAGAACTTTCTGGGGTCCGGGCTTTAGACAACAAAGGCCCCCTCCTGCAGGCTCACAGTGGAGGAAGACCACCAATCGGGTGGATCGGGCACTTCTAGCCGGACTCCTGGACAATGGGGGATTGGCCACTTCGGACCACTTCTGTGGGATCGCTTTGAGGCCACCTTTGTTCCCCTCCTTTGATGGGAGAGTAGGGCCGCTTGACCTGCTGGGCACTCTCCTGCTGGATCTTGTCCCACCTGTCCCTTCCTTTCTTTTCCCTTGTCTTCTTTGTTGTATTGTTCCTGTTTGTGTATTGATGATGTATTTTGTTGCCTCTTGGCTTTGTAAGCCGCTGCGAGCCTCAGGGAGTTTGGCGGCATAAAAGTCCAAGCAATAATAATAATAATAATATCTTAAATGCAGCCATCTAATATAGTCTAATAGCACGTCTTCTGCAAGCGTCTGCACAAGCATGTCATTTGTGGTATATAAAAAAGAGCTATAATAACTTCAAGGTTTTGGTTACATTTTGACCAGAACAGCTGCTGTCACTACTGCAACTAGTGCCCATATAATTTTGGTACAGACATGATTATGTCTGGTTTATTCACTTGTAGTCTGGGAGTATCCCATTTTCAGTTTATAGTAGTAAGTTCCTTTGAAGCTTCCTGCTTGATCACATACTGCACATCAGAGTAAGTTTTGCCTGCTTACTTGACTTGAATTTGGGATGCAATTTAGAAAATAGAGAATTCAATAAATTAGCATACACCCAACAGAAAAAACTTAACAGACTTGAGCAACATTCTTGTTTCTGAAAAAATAAGTGAAAAGGAGAATATATTGATTTCTCCCCATAAGTTAAAATTTATCGCTCTAGATATGATGATCTTTGAATAGATTTATTATGTTATATGTAAAGATCTGCATCTGGAGAGCATCAAAAGTTGTCAATTGATAAAACCTATAGAATGAGACATGAAAGAAAGGAAAGAAAGAAAGAGGCAGCTGGAGTGCTATCAGTATGCTGATGACACCCAGCTTCTACTGCGTTTACTTATTTATTTCTAACTAGCTTGGGGACCCGGCGGTGCCCGGGTCATTTGAGAAGTGCAGCAGGATGTAGAGTGGGTCATGGGGGCTCTGTGTGGCAAGTTTGGTCTTGATCCATCATTATTGGGAGTTGCAGTGGTATCATGAAATTACTGAAGGTAGTGGAAGTCCCATCATCTCTGGTCCACCCTCCCCCAAAGTGTAGTAGGATGTAGATTGGGTCATGGGGGCTCTGTGTGCTAAGTTTGGTCTGTATTGGTGAATGGATGATGGTTGCATTGTTTTTAGGAAGTGAGTGAAGGTACTTCAAGTCCCATCATCTGTGTTCCGTCTCACACAAAACAGCACCAGGATGTAGAGTGGGTCATGAGTGCTCTGTGTGCCAGGTTTGGTGTTGATCAGTCATTGGATTAGGTTTGTAGCAGGCTTGGAAAGTGAGGGAAGGTACTGCAAGTCCCATCATCCATGTTCTGGCCCCCTCCAAACTTCAGTAGGGTGTAGAGTGGGTCACTGGGGCTCTGTGTGCCAAGTTGGGGGCCACAGTGGTCTGTGGGAACAGAGGGGTGTGAAAGTACTACAAATCCCATCATCCATTGTCAGTCCTCCCCCGAACCTCACCAGGACGTGAAGGCAGTCATGGAGGTTATGTGTGCCAAGTGTGGTCTCGATCAGTAATTGGATGAGGGTCGCAGCGACTTGGCAAGTGAGTAGAGGTACTTCAAGTCCCATCATCCATGGTCCACCTCCTCCGATCTGCACCAGGACGTAGAGTGGGTCATGGGGGCTGTGTGCTAAGTGTGGTCTGTATTGGTCCTTTGGTGGCCTCAGTGGTCTGTGGGAACCAAAGTGTTTGAAAGTACTACAAATCCCATAATCTGTGGGGCTATGTCCCCCGAACCGCACTCCAGGACGTAAAGGGGTTAGGGGGTTATGTGTACCAAGTTTGGTGCAGGTCCATCACCCGCTGGTCGCTGTGGCCTGTGAAAGTGGCTGCCACATATCCGCCCTTCCGCCCTTCCGCCCTCCCGCCCTCCGCACACATACATACAAACATTCCGCTTTATAAAGGTATATAGATATAGATTTGCACTTGTTAGTCGCCACTCCCAATATTGCTCAGGGCGACTTACAGAAGTGAAATCACAAAGTAAAACATAGTAAAAACACAGTAAAAACACAGTAAAATCGATGTGGACTAGGTAAAATACAACTCAACCAGAATTTCCCTATACAATGGAGGGCAAATATCCGGGAGACAGCCTTAATCCCCAAAAACCCTGCCGAAACAGGAGTGTTTTGCACACCTTCCGGAATGCCAACAGATCTGTGAGGGCACAAACATCAGAAGGCAGTGCATTCCACAGAGTAGGAGCAATTATCGAAAAAGCTCTCCTTCTTGTAGTCATAAGATGGTACATTTTAAAACTCAGGAGCGTCCCAAATTTACCATAGTAAAGGTTCATGAAGCGGGGTTAGGTCGGTCGAACCTTTACTATGGTAAATTTGGGACACTCCTATGCTGTATAAATGCCTTGAAAAAGCCAAGCGGCGAAACGGATTTAAAGCGGCTAAAATTACTGCGAATGCTTTCCGTCGGCACCTGCACATGTACGTCTTCATTAGGAGACACCGATTGATGGTCTCCTGCGTCCTGGAATTTTTCCGTTGAATACCTCCCAATTTACCTATCCTTGAACTTCTTTCCTTACACTCCTATCTACGGATTTACCATTGATTTTCACCCCGGAGCATGGACCTTTCAGCATTTCAGGAACTCTCTAGCCCATGAGGCTTGAATATTGGGACTCACAATTGTGAAACTTGGAACTGAACTGGTTGTCCTTGGGGATTACCCTTGTTCCTTTATGCTCAGGATTTGCCTTGTCTATTGGGTCCGCCTCCCAGGTGCACGTATGTACTTAACACTGTTTGAATTATAGATATATATATATTTTCTAAAGCCTTGTGCTATTGTCTGTTTTTTCGATTTTTCCACCTTCGCCAGGCAAGGCAGATGATGCCCTATTTCTCTCGGGAGGCCTTGGCCACGGTGATCTATGCTAGATTTTGTAATGCTCTTTACATTGGCCTTCCTCTGTTGGTGACCCGGAGGCTTCTCGTGGTTCAAAATGCAGCAGCCAGGCTTTTTACAAGGACATCTGTCAGATGTAGTGTTACACCTGCCCTGTGTCAACTGCATTGGCTGCCTATCGAGCACCGGATCTCCTACAAGGTGATGGTTTTAACCTTTAAGGCCTTTGCGGGCCAGGGGCCGTCGTACCTGCAGGACCGTCTCTCCCCCTATCAGCCACAATGGTCACTCAGATCTGCACAAGATAACCTATTATGTCTTCCTGCCCTCAGGGAGAGTTGCTTAGAATCCACTAGGCGTAGAGCCTTCTCAGCAGTGGCGCCTAGATTATGGAACGCCTTGCCATCAGACATTCAAGCGCTCTGAGATACTAACAGCTTCTGTATTGCACTAAAAACCTGGATGTTTGGTAGAGCGTTTGATGGATGTTAAATTTAAATTGGGTTTTAAATTGGGGTTTTTTCCCCCAACTGTCTGTCTCTCATGACTGTAAGTCGCCTATAGCACATTGTGTGAGATGGCGATGAATAAGCAATAAATGATTTGATTTATGAAAGAGAAGGTAGAAATATTTTATGCTAGTATAATATAGTAGTTAAAGGTATGTATGTATAGTATCTTCGGTCAAATCTCAACTGAGCCAGAACACGAGAAAAGCTTTAACTTTCTCTAATGCCAGAATATTTCTAGCTTTCTGTGAAGCATTAGAAACTAGAGTCTCGGGATATCCTCTCCTAAGAAATTCAGAGCGCATCTGTCGCGCTTCCATATCAAAGTCAGAAACAAAAGAGGAGTTGCATTTAATACATAAAAATTGTGTGTAGGGTAGATTGTACTTAAGGGGGAAGGTATGATAACTTGGAAAGTGGAGATAAGAATTACGTTTCACAGGGTTTTTAAAAATAGTTTTTTTGTTTTTAAAGCACCCTCATGCTCAAAAATAGTGAGGTCAAGAAAATTGACCTCTTGGGTGTGGGAGATGAAAGTAAAAGAAATACTTTCATGCCACTGATTCATCCAATGTTGTATGTCCTCCATATTAATGCTATTATCAATGACAAAAAAGAGATAATCTATATATCAATAATACTTAATAGCGTTAGAAAATTCATTGGGCACTTCAGGGAAAATATTATGGTTTTCCAAATAGGCCATAAAAAGATTGGCCAGGGAGGGGGCAGATGCCTGCCCCATAGAAACACCCAAAATTTGAATATAAAACGAATTGTCGAAAGAAAAATAATTATAGTCCAGAATAATGTCCAATATTTCCATGAGAAAATTAACAGGGACATCTGGATTACTGTTATCATCTAGATTCCCTTAGGAAAGCACTTGAGAAAGTGGATCCCATACCTCCTTTGCAAATTAGAATGTAAATGGATCACTCTCCGCAATACCAAGTACCCGAAAGGGTTAAATGACTCCATCAGTTTGCAATCATTGATTAATTAACTTCATCAGCTGAAATGACTGTATATAAACCTGACTCTGTTTAATGTACTCACCTTTATGGTCACCTCGCTCTGAATGGCGAGGTTAGGCTCCTGACTATCCCCATAATGGTATGTATATTTCTATATTGTATTATTGGGTTTTACACTTGGATATTGTCTTCACCATACTATTATGTTTCTCACAGATAAGGACGACGGTATCACCATGGAGGCCTTGATAAAGCTCCGCCCGGGAGCGAAACGATTACAAGCGGCCCGAATACCTTTGGCATCGCCATCCCGTTGGCCTCTTACTAATTGCCTCATTTGGGAGTATACTATACACCAGTCTCCTTTTTGGTCCTTGCGTGTTCTAGAATATTGTGCCTATCCACGGACTAGAGACATTTATTTTGGATATTTATGGACCCTCATTTGGAACACCTACTGCGAACTAATGGATATATAATCTGAATTATTTGCTATTTGGACATTGCGCCAGTCTGCATTCTACTCCATGTGCCTTCCTGTATCCTGCAATGGGTATAGTATGTGTTATGGGTTCTTTGTGATTGAATATATACTCTAGTACCGTTAATATATATTTTTATATGGAACTAGCTGTACCTGGCATGCGTTGCTGTGCCCTATTTAGAGATGCGAGAAAGTCTGAGTATGTAAGGGTTGGAATTGATGTTACTTATGGTCTTGTGGGGTCATGGCTGTGTCGCTGTGGGTTGTTCTGTGGGTGGATGTTGAAGTCCTCTGGAGTTGTCGCAGTGTGGTGTTCCTGGCGTTCTGCAGAGCTCGAGGATATACAATGTTATTTTGTCATTCTGTCTGCTGTGTTGATGTAGAGGTTCTGTGGTTTCAACTCTGGGGCACGCCACGTAGAGTTGTCCGTGGAGAAGCATTCTGTGTCAAGGTCTATGCCACAGATTTGTAGTGTTTGTCCTTGAGCCTTGTTTATGGTGATGGCAAAAGCTAGTGTAGTGCAGTGTCTTTCTGTTCTGGCGTTTGTTCTGGTCTTTTTGTGATGTATGTAGCGTTACGAGTGTGTCGTCCGATGCTGTTCTTTTTCGAGGCATGGCTTGTCTTTTGGGTCATTTATGCCTGTGTGGAAGGAAGGAATGGCATACAAATGGTTGGAGCAGTAGACACAAGGTTGTGTTATGTGCGTATTGTGTTGTGTGTAGGGTATTACTTTTGTGTTATTCTGGGGATATGTGTTTGTCAGTGGTGCCTGTGTCCCTGGTGCCCTATTTGTCTCTATCCTAGATCTTGCCTTGACAGTTTAACCCCTCAAACACCAACTGTCTATCCTGAAATCACCCAGCATTCCTAATCTAGCCTTTGGCTGGTTTTTGGCCACCGTTACTATGGTAACTGATGTTGGCCAATGGGTTTCGCTGGCAGCTGCAGAGGATGCTGGGAAATGTAGTTTTTAAATTGTTGTTTTGGGGGCCTTCTAGGTTTTTGGGGGAAAAGGTATTTTTTGCTAAACCTTCCTTGCCTGAGGCCTATTTCTGTTGGCAAGTTTGGTGTCTCTGCGTTGTAAGGTTTCTCTGTTTGGGACGGCCGTTCCATGACGACTCTTCCTTTATATATATAGATATTGCCCTTTTGTGTAGTACTTATAAGACGCAACCCCTGCTCTGTTTACACCATGCCTTTGCAGAGCCAGGTCTGAAGAGTCCTGTCATTCTGCCGGGGGAATCCTTTTCTCATAGTATGTACGTATATACATTTAGTTGAATTCACTCTTATATATATAAAATATGGTTCTCACTGAAATAAATTTCCACTAAAATTGAGTAGTTTTACCCATGCCAATACATGCCAAATACACTTGATGATTGCAAACATGAATATATGGATACTGTTGTTATTCCAACAGACAATTGGACTAGATAGCCACAAAACATAACCAATAATTCCTATAAATTGAGATATATGGATGCAGACTTGTCTGTAATTATTGTCTTCTATAATCACAGCACACAAAAAAAACCCTAATTCAACATTACCATTATCAATACTAGACACTTACATTAAAAAATAACCCTAATTCAACATTACCATTAGCAATACTGGAAACTTACATAAAATTCACGCAGCCTGTTCCTGTGTGGTGGGGTAATCCACACAAAACTGAGATTTGTAGTCGGGTAGATGGCTTACATGCGATGCAACCACACTGCACATGAACTGATTTCCAAACTGGTGATCCGCCATTATTCCTACAAGAAAAACATATTAAAAGTACTAAGGAAACACATATTCGTTTAGACACAAAATATTTGCACTACATCAAGAAGGATGTTTAAGAAATGTGTAATATATTCAGTGGCTAGCTTGGGACCCGCGGTGCCCGGGTTATTTGAGGAAGGCATTGTGTGCCAGATAGTTTGTCATTGGTGTGGGCCACAGTTCTCTAAGGAAGTGAATTAAAGTACTGCAAGTCCCATCATCCATGGCCTATCCTTCTTCAAACTGCACCAGGGTGTAGGGTGCATCTTGGGGTCTGTGTGCCAAGTATGGTCTTGTTCTGTCATTGTTGGGGGCCTAGTCAGGAAAATCAAGTTGAGGAAGCCTAGCAATATCCCATGAGATGAGGCCTCGTCAGGAAAAACAAATTATGGAAGCCTTGCTGTCAATTTGGGGGCCTGGTCTGTGATTTATAGGGGCTGCAGTGTTGTTTGGGAAGTGAATGAGGTGAAGGTACTGCAAATCCCATCATTCGTGGGCCCTCCTGCCCTAAACCACACCAGGTTGTGAAGTGGGCCATTGGTCCCTTGTTTGCCATGTTTGGTCCTGATCCGTCATTGCTGTGGGCCACAGTGGCTGAGTGCCTGAGGCCTTTTGCTTTCCTCTGAGTCACCTTAGAAGTATATTGGGTGAAGGTACTGAACATTCCATCTCCAACAAAAAACTGTCAACTGATAATTCAACTCCCCATTTATGCCTGCCTCAGCGCCCCCCCCCCTCCTTTCCTCTCTGTGCTGTGTTGGAAAGTTGGGAGGCTGGCCAGTCACAGCCATTTATGCAAATAATCCCACAGTGCCAGCCAATCGAAACGCTGCCACATATTCCTCCCACCGCACCGCCGCAAACAAGTGACTTTTATTATATAGATAGATAGATAGATAGATAGATAGATAGGTATTTAAAACTCTCCCCCCCCCCAGTATTGGCTGAGCTTACGCATTTTTTTTGTATTTGTGATTCTCAGCAAGAGCCAAACATTGGCGGCGAGGGCGAGCTCTATCCTCACATGGAGGATGCAGCAGGCCAGGCTTCCCTCCAAAGGCTCACAAAGCACATGCAGAGGGCAAGGGGGTGCCTCTTCATCGGCCCCAGGACCGACCAGGTCCAGCCATGCCGGCCAAGCAGAGCCCTGGTACAGGGGACAACTGCCACCAAACAAGCAGCTCCGGCCCATGGAATCTGCCAGAGGCCCGCTCGGCAACAACGATGGGGGGGGCCAGCCGGCAGTGACTTCACATCCTTCCTCGGCCTCCACTTCCAACGCTCGATCCGTGGCAATCGGCTCCGTGGCCATTCTCCAGCCTCCGTAAACAGTCGTGAATTATTGCGAATGCATCGTGCTTCATTCATGGAATTTCACAGGAGAGTAGATGATACATAAGAACATAAGAACATAAG
>JARBWK010000898.1:0-23330 GCA_030556195.1 Anolis apletophallus
GCAGAATTCTTACCTGCTTGTAACAAGTGTGAACGTTATCAATTGCAACATTCACACTTGCCTCAAGCAGGCAAGAGTTCTTTCTCCCACCCTAGACATTATTCCAAAGATATATAAAACCTCACTTGCCTTGTTCCCAACAGGCCTCACAACCTCTGAGGATGCCTGCCATAGGTGTGGGCGAAATGTCAGGAGAGAATGCTTCGTTAACTCACAGCAACTCTCTATCTGATGTCTTTCCTTGAGGCTGGACTCAGAACTGCTTCTAATGGCCTTAGCCATAGAGATGTTTTGGGGAATATGCGCTGACTAGGGCCGGCTAATCACCTCCCAACAAAGGATTCCCCAAGGCAGGAAGCAGCCAAGCCTTGAAGCTGCAAGGCTATTCACTGCCAATCAAGGTGATCAGTTGCTTCCAACAGACACCCTGGGCATTCCACAGATATATAAACTTCACTTGCCTCCGACCTTCGCTTATCCGACGTTCCATCTTATCTGATGCCTCCTTTTTCCTCCAGCTGAGGAGGAGAAGGAGGGAGGAAAATGAATCTAAAGTTCACCAAAAACTGATTTGTAACCCTTTTGGTACTCCTGTTGGAGAGTGGTCCCTGGTCAAAGAGGTCCTTGGTCAAGTCATCCTTGGTCAGTGGTCCCTGGTCAAAAAAAAAGAAGGTTGGGGACCATTGTGTTAGAGCAGGGGTGCTCATTAGGTCGATCGCGAGCTACTAGTCGATCTTCGGCCCTCATCCAGTCGATCTTCGGGCCTCACCAGCCAGATGGGGCGCTCCTGCCATCCGCGCGCACACCCCGCGCGCACACGCGCTCCCGCCGCTGGGCTCTGCTCCCGTGGTGCTTCTTCCACCCACGGGGCATTGCAGGAAGGAGGAAGCATGAGGCGGGGCCTGCGAAAGCTACCCCTCGCGCTCCCCTGTTCCTGCAATGCCCCGTGGGAGGAGCTGGCAGCAGGAACGAGGAAGCGCAAGGCGGAGCCTTCGAAGGTTCCGCCTCACGCTCCCTCGCCCTCTGCAATGCCCTGCGGGAGGAGCTGGCAGTGGGAACGAGGAAGCACGAGGCGGGGCCTTCGAAGGTTCCGCCTCGCGCTCCCTCACCTTCTGCAATGCCCCGCGGGAGAAGCCAGCAGTGGGAACAAGGAAGCGTGAGGCGGAGCATTGCAGAGGGCGAGGGAGCGCAAGGTGGAGCTTTCGAGGGCTCCGCCTCGTGCTCCCTCACCCTCTGCAATGCCCCGCGGGAGGAGCTGGCAGCGGGAACGAGAAAGCGTGAGGCGGGGCCTTAGATGGCTCCGCCTCTCGCTCCCTCACCCTCTGCAATGCCCCGCGGGAGGAGCCGGCAGCGAGAACGAGGAAGTGCGAGGCTGAGCCTTCAAAGTCTCCGCCTCGTGCTCCTCGCCCTTTGCAATGCTCCGCGGGAGGAGCCAGCAGTGGGAACGAGGAAGCGCAAGGCGGGGCATTGCAGAGGGCGAGGGAGCGCAAGGCGGAGCCTTCGAAGGCTCCGCCTCGCACTCCTTCGCCCTCTGCAATGCCCCGCGGGAGAAGCCAGCAGTGGGAACAAGGAAGCGTGAGGTGGAGCATTGCAGAGGCGAGGAGCGCCAGGTGGAGCCTTCGAGGGCTCCGCCTCGCGCTCCCTCACCCTCTGCAATGCCCCGCGGGAGGAGCCGGCAGTGGGAACGAGGAAGCGCAAGGCGGGGCATTGCAGAGGGCGAGGAGCGCAAGCGGGAGCCTCAAGGCTCCGCCTCGCACTCCTTCGCTCTCTGCAATGCCCCGCGGAGGAGCCGGCAGCGGGAGCCTTCGAATGTTTAGCCTCACTCCCCGCTCCGCTGCTGGCTCCTCCCGGCGGGGCATTGCAGAGGCGAGGGCGCGAGGCGGAGCCATCAGCTCCACCTTGCGCTCCTCGCCCTCTGCAATGCCCCGCGGGAGGAGCGGCGCGTGGGAGGAGCGGCACGCAGATGGTAGATCTTCACTTTAAAAAAAAAAGTAGCTCGCATGCTTAAAAAGTGTGGGCACCCCTGTGTTTGAGGCTGGGATGGACAAAGTTGGTTCAAACACGGGGTAATGGTCGTTGCCCTTTGAAAACAACACATTTTAATGAATGTCTGGCTTTCAACAGCCTGCCAGATCTCGGCCCCGTACTACATGAACTCGGCCCCGTAGGCCCACGGACGACCCCCCTGACAGCTCCAAGAAATCTGTGTTCATCCAATTGACTTGGAATCAATCTCAAAGCCACTTTGTCCCATTGAAACATAATCGGTGAAGCATCCCTCCTTTTGATTCTGCTGAATCGATAAATGTAATGTCGCAGATTTGTTGGAAATTGTATGCCACGCCGACGTTCATAAATGTCTATGTAATACAGGGGATCTTCTGAATGTCCCCCTTTTTCTAGTTAGATGTCCTTTTGCAGTCTTTTTGAAATAACCTTGAGAATGATGTTTTATACTCGGCTTTAATTCAAGGAAACCAAAACGGCTCTTCTGCCTCAGGCGCCGGTGGCTGCCGTCATGCTCCGCTGCCATCTCTCCTGACAGGGGCGCCTGCCTTTTCTCGGGCACTCTTGTCGTCATGAATGTGAAGTTATAATCCAGCTTTAAGACCCGACTGTAGGAAAAGCTGTGCAGTGTGTTTCAGTCTATTTATTTTCCTTTGTCTTTGTCTCTAGTACACTATTCACTCGACTTCTGCTTCATGTTTTCTTTACGTTGCCTCTTGGTTTCTTGGCAAGCTCTTGAGCTCCTAGATTCGGTCGTCCAATTCTGGAAATCTTCATTTTCCCCTCTTCCAAGCTTTGGGTGAATTTTGCCTGCATTAATTAATACAGTAAGAAAGGAATCATTGTGACTTTGCCGCCTTTTCGCAGCCCTTTCTCTCCCTTCATAGCTTTGCTTCAACTCCGTTTCAGGAGGAAATGCTCGATCAGCAATGCTCAGCCTTGTATGAATGGTAGAAACATAGAATTGGAAGAGACTCTAAAGGATATTCAGTCCTACCCCCAATTTTATACGTGTGTGTGTATGTGTATACACACACACACACACACACACAGAGTGTAGAGCAGGGCTGCCCAGGAAGTCGATCGCGATCGACCAGTTGATCCCGGGACCGAAAGAGGTCGATCCCAGCTGGATGGGGTGCTTCTCAGAGGGGGGCGGAACCAGGCCATGCCAAGCGCCTCCCCCAGCTTCGGCACTCCCAGCAGCTGCTCCAGGCTTGAGGATGGCAGTGCCAAGCCAGCCTTGTGCTAGCTATGTCACCACTGGCTTGGCATTGCCATCATCAAGGCTGGAGAAGCTGCTGGGAGCTCCAAAGCCAGAGGGGGCGGGGCTTGGCACAGCCTGGCTCCGCCCCCCCTCTGGCTTCCGCTCTATCAGCAGCTTCTCCAGGCTTGAGGATGGCAATGCCAAGCCAGTGGTGGCATAGCTAGCACAAGGCTGGCTTGTCACTGCCATCCTCAAGCCTGGAGCAGCTGCTGGTAGAGCGAAAGCCAGAGGGGGACGGAGCCAGGCCGCGCCAAGCCCCCCCCCCTCCAGCCTTGAGGAGGTAGGTAGATCTTTCTGACTTGGTTTTATTATAAGTAGCTCGCATGCTGAAAAAGTGTGGGCACCCCTGGTGTAGTCTTGCTTATCCATCATAAATGTTGGCTAAGTGAAAACGTTGGATGATATGGAGGGATTAAGGAAAACCCTATATAAATGTCAAATTATGTTATGTTATGAATTAAGCACCAAAACAAATCGACAGAAAAAGCGGTTCAATACATGGTAACATTATGTAGTAATTACTGTATTTACAAATTTAGCACCAAAACATGGTAATGTATTGAAACTACTGGATCCGGGCGGGAGACAGACTGCGTTGGATAATACAGAACGTTGGATGAGCGAAGGTTGGAGAAGCGAGACTCCACTGTATATATGGTAAAGGTTTCCCTTGACATTAACTCCAGTCGTGTCCGAATCTGTGGGTTGGTGCTCATCTCCATTTCTAAGCCAAAGAGCCGTCGTTGTCCATAGACACCTCCAAGGTCATGTGGCCAGCATGACTGCATGGAGCATCATTACCTTCCCGCTGGAGCGGTACCTATTGATCCCACATTTGCATATTTTTAAACTGCTAGGTTGGCAGAAGCTGGAGGCAACAGCGGGAGCTCACTCCACTCCCTGGATTCTTTCCTGTGCCACCAGGGGGGCCCATATATAGAGACTTGTTTATCCAACCTTGGCTTATCCGGCATTCCGTCTTATCCGACACCCTCCTTTTCTTCCAGCATTTCCCCTTCAATGAAAGGAGCGCTCCCCAACTCTCTCTCCATTCCCAATAAGTGAAAAAGGCAAGATGAGAAAGAGGAGGGAGGAGGAAAGGGGGGAAAGAGGCAGGACTGGAAGCGGAAGCGTCCTCCCTGCTTCCCTCCGGGATTTCCACGCTCCTCTTCCGCATCCGGGCACTTCCTGCTGGGCCAATCTAGCCCCGAGGTATTGCCTTGCCTTTACATTCTAGGTATCTAGCACTACGTTGAACGGATAGCAGTAGAAGACTCCCTGTTATCCGACATTTTCCTTTATCCAACCTTCTGCTGGCCCGTTTATGTTGGAGAAGAAAGACTACTCTGTATGTGTTTGTGTCCGTGTGTATATGGATGGGTGTGTGCATGCAATTATTTATATTCACTTTTTTGTCTCTGGCCCTCAAAGCAGGTCAGTTTTTATTAACTACTAGCTTGGGGACCCGGCCCTGCCTGGGTTATTTGAGAAAGGCATTGTGTGCCAAGGTTGGTCCTTATCAGATGTTTACGTGGCTTGCAGTGGTCTCAGGAAGTTAGTGAAGGTACTGCAAGTCCCGGTCTGAAATTCCCACCATGGCTGACTGCCTCAGGCCTTTGCCTTATTCCGCTCTGGCAGTTTAGAGTGTCGGAATGTTCGTGTTGGCTGGCCAATCTGACTGCCTCAGGCCTTTGCCTTATTCCGCTCTGGCAGTTTAGAGTGTCGGAATGTTCGTGTTGGCTGGCCAATTAGAGGCGTTATGCAAATACTCCCTCACTGGCAATTTATTTATTTATTTTATTTTATTTCGGGATTTTACCCCGCTCTTCTCAACCCCCAAGGGGGGACTCAGAGCGGCTTACAGTACGGCACAATTCGATGCCCACATAATAACAATATAAACCCCAAAACACTTCAACAATTAAAATACATTAAAAATACATTAAAATACAACTACATTAGCACCATACACATTCACTCTGTATTAAAACAATGTTCAGTCCATAAAAACATTGGCCATAATCACCCACTTTCATTAAAAACCAATCTAAAATGCTGCCTTGTGCTGGTGTACAAATGCCTGGTCCCACAGCCAGGATTTTACTTTTTCCTGAAGGCCAGGAGGGATGTGGTGGATCGTACATCAATAGGAAGCGCATTCCACAGGTGGGGAGCCACCACCGAGAAGGCCCTGTCCCTCGTCCCCACCAGCCGCATTTGAGAAGTCGGCGGGAGCGAGAGATGATCTTAGATTGCGAGGTGGGACGTAGCGGCTGATGCGTTCGGACAAGTAAGCTGGGCCAGAACCGTATAGAGCTTTAAAGGTCAAAACCAGCACTTTGAATTGAGCCCGGAATTGGACAGGCAGCCAGTGGAGCTGACACAACAGGGGGGTGGTATGCTCCCTGTATGTAGCTCCCGTTAGCAATCTGGCTGCCGCCCGCTGGACTAATTGCAATTTCCGAACTGTCTTCAAAGGCAGCCCCACGTAGAGTGCGTTGCAGTAATCTATTCGGGATGTGACCAGAGCGTGGACGACCGTAGCCAGATCAGACTTCCCAAAGTACGGGCGCAGCTGGCGCACGAGTCTTAACTGTGCAAAAGCTCCCCTGGCCACCGCCGAGACCTGGGGTTCCAGGCTCAGCGATGAGTCCAGGATCACTCCCAAGCTGCGAACCTGCGTCTTCAGGGGAAGTGTAACCCCATCCAACACAGGCTGTAACCCTATGCCCTGTTCGGCCTTGCGACTGACCAGGAGGACCTCTGTCTTGTCTGGATTAAGTTTCAATTTGCTAGCCCTCATCCAGTCCGACACAGCGGCCAGGCACCGGTTCAAGGTCTGGACAGCCTCCTTGGTGACAGGTGGGAAGGAGTGACAGATCTGGACGTCATCTGCGTACAGATAACACCTTACTCCGAAACTCCGAATGGTCTCTCCCAGCGGTTTCATGTAGATGTTGAATAACATCGGGAACAGAACTGAACCCTGAGGGACTCCACAGGACAACGGCTGTGGAGCCGAACAGGTGTCACCCAATGACACCTTCTGGGTACGACCCTCCAGGAAGGATTGGAGCCACTGCAGAGCAGTACCACCAAGCCCCATGTCTGCAAGGCGACCCAGAAGGATACCGTGGTCAACGGTATCGAAAGCCGCTGAGAGGTCCAGCAGAACCAACAGGGACACACTCCCCCTGTCGAGTTCCCGGCGTAGATCATCTACCAAGGCGACCAAGGCTGTTTCAGTACCATGTCCCAGCCTAAAGCCAGACTGTGCCGGATCAAGATAATCAGTGTCTACCAAGAACCCCTGGAGTTGCGAAGCCACCACACGTTCCATGACTTTGCCCAATTAGCGGAGATTGGAAACTGTCCGATAGTTCACTAATTGAGTGGGGTCCAGTGATGGTTTTTCAACAGCGGTTTTATAACAGCTTGCTTTAAGCTGGCTGGAATTTTGTCCTCCTGTAAGGAGGCATTAACCACCACCTTCACCCACTCTGCCAAACCCCCTCTGGTTTCCTTGATCAGCCAGGATGGGCAGGGGTCTAGGATGCATGTGGTGGGCCTCCCCTCTCCAAGGATCTTGTCCACATCCTCGAGCTGAACCAATTGAAACGAATCCATTAAAACCGGACAAGCAGATGCTCGTGTCACATCCTCAGAGACTGCCGTTAAAAGTGGTATCGAAATCGAACGGATCAGCGCCACTTTAACCGCGAAGGCCTTAGCAAATTCTTCACAGCGTACCACCGAGCCGTCAGGGATCTCGCACTGTGGCGGATTTAAAAGACCCCTAACGACTCGGAACAGTTCCGCTGACGGTTCTTCGCGGGCGGCCACCTTGGCCGCGATAGATTTTTTTGTGCGGCTTTTGTTGCTGCGTCATAAGTCCTCAAAGGGAACCAGGCGCGCACGAGCTGATCTGCTCCGCTTCCGACGCCACACGCACTCTAGCCTCCTCTTTTTCGCTTCATTGCTGCCAGCTCCTCAGTAAACCAAGGAGCTGGTTTAGCTCGATTACTCAAGAGGGGCGTTCTGGAGCGATCATATCAATAGCCCTTGTCATCTCCCTGTCCCAGAGAGAAACAAGAGCCTCGACAGGGTCACTTACCGAGGAGGCGGGAAAATCCCCAAGAGCCGTCAGGAATCCATTCGGATCCATAAGTCTCCTGGGGCGGACCATTCTAATAGGTCCACCACCCCTGCGGAGGTGGAAAGGGACAGTGAGTCTAAACCTGATCAGGTGGTGGTCGGTCCATGGCAAAGGAATGATGGTCAGTTCCTCCACTCCGCCACCTTCATCCCATCCCTGGCAGAAAACCAGATCTAACGTGTGTCCTGCAACCAATCATGTTGTCAGAATGTAGAGGCCGGGAGCCAATCAGAATGCTGCCACATACAAACATACATACAAACAAACATTCCGCTTTATTATAGATATATAGAATAGATATATAGATAGATAGATTTGGGCATATATTTAAAATGAAACAAAATTAATAGAGGCTGAATGGCCATCTGTCGGGGGTGATTTGAATGCTACTTCCCTGCTTCTTGGCAGAATGGGATTGGACTGGACGGCCCACGATGTCTCTTCTTACTCTAGGATAAGCTTACGCGGCTGAGGGGGGAAAGGAAAGGGCCCGAGGCTGTTAGGAATGGTTGGAGTTGAAGTCCAAAACACCAGGAGGGCCCAAGTTGGCCCGTGCCTGTGCTATAATTTGCAAGTTTACAATGCCATATATCCTGAAGACTTTACTCTGTCTCTGCTCCTCCCATTGCAATCCTCCTTGATGGGAGCAGAAGTCGGTTTGTAATGCGAGAAGTACCTACACAGGTGATGCAGAACCAAGGTCTTTTCATAGGAGATTGTGATGAGCGCTTCACCCCTAGACCTGGAATCCTGGAGCTTTCGGTCGCAACCAGCTTTGTCTACGAAATGGCACCAAATACGTTAATTTCGTAGTGGGTCCAATATTTGGCAAGGGGGAATGTTTGTCTTTTTGAAAAGCAGTGTTCCGAAATTTTGGTGCAATCTGAATGTCCACCCTCTTGAAATAGAACTGTATTTTTGGTACTTTCTGAATGACTACCCTCTTGCTATCAAACTTACCTTCCCATAAAGGCAAAATTCGAGATGTTTTTCTCTCTTGCAATGGTTTTGTTGCCTCCACTCCAAAAAGCAGAAATGCCAGACATGTTTTTTGTTTTGTTTTGCTTTGTATCCAGAAAACACTCTTGATACCATTTTGGTAAAAATATAAATAAACAACACTAAGTGCAATACTAAGTTTGTAATCCATATAATGTTTTGCATTTCCTGGATATGCCGCCGACCTCATCCTTTTGAGGAAACGTGCCTTCAGCTCTATAAAATGATGTCCTGTGAAATGAAATGGTGTGGATTTTTATTCTCAAAACTCAATGCAAGGCAACAGTTCAGTATCAAAAGTATATAAATATAATATAATATTCAGGCATAAAGGACAACACAATGCATTCCAGGTAACCAAGTGCGCATACTTGCGGTTACAATGAACGTGAATCGAGCCGCGTGACAAATCCGCTATAGGAACCAAGAGTCTGGGAAAATCCGAAGTAATCCCAAGTATAATGCGGTGTCACTGGGCAGCGTTTGCAAAAGGTCCCGAAATGTTCAATAAGGAGCGAAATGCTCAAGTCCTTAACCTGTAGGCAAAATCCAAAGTAGCGATAGGACCTAGAGAGGGAGCCGAATCACTCCCTGTAGATGAACACATTCGCCAGGGGCCAACAGGCTGGCGGTGCCAGAATGGATTGGGGCCACGTTGTTCTCCGTTTCGCTCCCGGACGGAACCTTTTCAAGGCCACTGATGTAATTACTGGAGGTCCATATCTAAAGGATAGAAGGCATATATAATATACAGAAAGCCTAAACAGAAAAACCCTTTGGGTAATATAAATTCATACATATTGAATGGGGGATTAGCAGTAGCCTAACCTCACGAAGGAGCGAGGTGACCATAAAGGTAGTAACCAAAGATACATGGTAGCTTAAATACGGTACAGGTGATTACATAATTAAAGATTGGACACTGATGGGCTCATTTAACCCTTTTGGGTGCTCTGAATCGAGGAGCACGATCCATTTACATTCGAGTTTCCTGAGTGTATGATGGATATTACTATGAGGTGTTATATCTACTCTTTCAAGGGCTAAGACTTTTAAAGAGGCGGGAGTGTGTTTATGTTGTTTGCAATGTTGTTTGAGTGGATTTTTATTCTAGCAGAGAAATGTCACTTCCGTTTCTGGAGGATGCCTTCCACTTTGCTTCTTGCCTTTGTGCCTCAGCTTGGTTAAACTGGTCTACCTTTAAACGGATGCCAAATGGATTGAAACTTAGTTCTATATAAAAGGTGTTCCTTAAACATTTCCACTGACCAGGCCTGGATTAATTAATTAATTAATTAATTCAATTTTGTATACCGCTCCTCCCTGCAGGCTCGGGGCGGTTTACAACAATCAGTTGAGATACATGTAAAACACATAAAATACATATAATTAATTAAAACATTTGTCAGATAAGGTGTGGTCAGAACCGGAGGGATTAGTTAAAGGCAAGCTTAAACAGAGTCGTTTTGCATGCCCTCCGGAAGGGAGCTAGCTCCGTGATGGCGCAGACATTGTCCGGCAACGCGTTCCATAGCGTTGGGGCCACCGCGGAGAAGGCTCGCTGTCTAGTCACAGAAAGATGGCAAAGCGGACTGATGGAACTGTCAGCAGATTTTGTTCTTCTGAACGTAGTGGTCTCGGGGCTCCCCCTCCCTAGGAAGGGCGGGGGAGCCGCCGAAAAGGAGGAGTAGGCGGCGCCAAGGGCAGCGTCACGCCAGGCCTGTGATGCGCTGCCCTTGGCGCGCCTTACTCTCCCTCCTCCTCCTCTTCCCCGGGTGCGTGCCTTTCCGGGCGCCGTGGCGCTCGGGACAGCCGCGGTGCCCGGGAAAGTGAGGAGGAGGGAGAAGGTTAGGTTGCTTACCTGTAACCGTGTTTCTTCGAGTGTAAGGTATGTGAAATTCACACAAATGGGTTTACTCCCGCGCATGCGTAGAATCTCGGACATACTAGCTAAAATTAAAGATTTACATATGCCCTCCCACTTCCCGCCCCCCTCACCCCTGATCGAGTTACCCAGGCAGTTCCTTGCCGCCTGACAGCAGCAGAAAGCTAGGCATGACATCAGAGGAGGAGGGGTGGGGTTCTGTGTGAATTTCACAGACCTTACACTCGAAGAAACACAGTTACAGGTAAGCAACCTAACCTTCTTCTTTGTGTGGTCTGTGAAATTCACACAGTGGGTGACTTAACAAGCTTATGTACCTTGGAGGTGGGTCATGCCACACAGGAGAACAGGACGGCTCTGCCAAAGGATGCATCCTTCTTCGCGAGGACGTCGAGCTTGTAATGGGCTGCAAACGTCGAGGGGTTTACCCAGGTAGCAGCCTTGCAAATTTGATCAACAGAAACACCCCGCAAAAAAGCTTGGGATGTTGAAACTGCCCTTGTGGAATGGGCTTTAACACCAACAGGCAATTCCTTATGAGCTAACTGATATGCCAATCGGATTGCCAGGACTATCCAAGAAGCCAAACGTTGAGAGGTGAGGGGGAGTCCCAGGGAATCTTCCCTATACTTAAGAAACAACTTAGGGGACTTCCTATAGGAGGCTGTCCTATGCAAGTAGAAGGACAAAGCCCTTTTAACATCAAGGGAGTGAAGGACAATCTCCAGCGGAGATGAGGAATTGGGGGAAAAGGCTGGGAGGACAATGTCCTGGGTCATATGAAAATGGGAAATAACTTTAGGAAGAAAAGTGACATCCGTCCGGAGGACCACTTTGTCTTCATGAAATCGAAAAAGAGATAAGGTATAACTGACATCAGATGACAATTGGTCACATGACCCAGAGCAGAAAAGCCAGTCGTCCAGGTAAGGGAACACGGTGACGCCCTGCTGGCGAAGGTGGGAGGCGACGACCGCCATACATTTAGTAAAAGTCCTCGGGGCCGTGGAGAGGCCGAAGGGAAGGACATTAAAAGAATATGGGGCACCGTCCACCATAAAGGTGAGGTATTTCCTGTGGGACTGTTTAATTGAGATGTGGAAGTAGGCGTCCTTAAGGTCAACAGTAGCCATCCAAGCTCCCTTCGGAATGAAAGGGAGGATGGAGGGAGAGTGACCATCCTAAATTTGCGTGGTCTGATGAATTGGTTAATTTCCGGAGGTCCAAAATGGGCCGGAGACCACCATCCCTTTTATCCACAAGGAAATATCTGGAAAAAAGCAAAATCGAAGTTGGTGGGATGGGGTAGGGGAAACGGCTCCCTTAAGAAGGAGAGCATTAATTTCTTCTAGTAAAGCAGGGGAGGCCTGAGTAGAGATAGGTTTCTCTGGGGGGTGGAAGGAATCAAACTCTATAGCATAACCTCGGTGAACAATGTCCAAAACCCACTTATCAGTGGTGATTGACTGCCAAACTGAGAGGAAAGGCCGAAGCCTATTGAAGAACAGACTAGAAGCGGCGTGTCTTATTGTTGGAGGATCTACCACCTCGATACTGACCCCTGAAGGGAACACCTGGACGCTTGTATCCCTGTGAGGGGAACTGCGGTCGCTGTCCTCCTCTATACGGAGCGGAGTTGTAGTATCCGCGAAAGGACTGGTGGTGGTAGTAAGGACGCCAACGTTGTCTATAGGGTTGATATGAATTGGGCTGCTGGCCATATTTGTTCAACGTCTGCTTCATTTTGTGGGAATGCTCCAATTGAGAGTCTGTCTCAGGATTGAACAGGCCAGCTTCATCCATAGGCAGATTTTCTATTAGTGAGCGTTGATTGGACGACAATGCTGTGGACCTCAGCCAAGCATGTCTCCTAAGGGCAACTGACCCAGCGATCAGTTTGCCCGAGGTATCCGCTCCCATGTTTGGCCAAGTCCTTTGTAGGGGTGGCCAGGGTGAGGGCTTCTTGGTGGAAGGCCTTAGCCATGGGCTGGTCAGATGCTGGAAGGAGGTCCAGGTATGGGCCTATCCTATTCCAGAGGTATGATTGATAGACGCTCATATAGACGCCATAATGTGCCATTCTGCCTGACAGGCATGCTGAGGCGTAAAACGTTCTGGCCATAGCATCAAGCTTTCTACCTTCTTTATCAGAAGGAGTAGCCTGGTTGTTCTGAATCGGCCGTTGAGCATCAGTCACAATCGAATTAACTTTTGGAAGTCTGGCCAACCAGGGAGTGGTGGACAGGTCAACCGATAGAGGTTCTCTGCCCGCTTAGACGTGCTACTGGGGACGGACGCCGGGGCAACTCCAGTAATTTTCAACAGTTTTAACTAAATAAGGAATAGTAGGCAAAATGGTAGACTGCTGTGTTTGTTGTTCAGCAGAAGTGAAATATGGGTCTTGGACCACATCCTCAGACTGAGGAGGCTGTATGCTAAGGGATCTGGCCAGCCTAATTAATAGTGCAGAAAACTTCTTGTATTCTTCTGCCTGCTGAGGATCAGCCTCAGGCTCAGGCAAGAGAGGAATGGGAGTCACATCTGAAGAGGACTCTAATTCTGCATCATTGTCATCATCAGGGAGATGAGGGGGGATTGGGCAGGAGGAGCAACTGAGGAGCAGGGGCTTGAGGGAGGGGCTGGGGGCTGGAGGAGGAGGTGGGGTGCCACTGGATTGCGGAGGATAGGAGGAGGGAGGCCACGGATACCGGTAAGGATCCGGTGCATGAAAAGGCTCTGGAGAGTAATAGTAAGGATAGTAAGGGAAGGGGGTAAGGAGAGGGGTAGCCATAAGGGAAGCCATAAGGAGGATCCCAGGGGTGGCTTCGGTCACCGGAGGGCTCCTTTAGCGGGATCCGGGACCTGGAGTGAGGGAAATCCAAGTGTGTGGCGGGAAGACGCTCGGTTGCCGGGGAGGAGAGGGAGGCCGCGTGGTGCTGGCCTCCTCCTGATCAAGCCCGGTCTCCGGGGAAGGCGAGGGTGGGGGGGGGGGGTGCCTGAGCAAGAGGAGGGGAAGGAGGGGAGAGGAGCTCAGGCTCGGAGACCGAGCACAAGAGTCGAGTAGGAAGGAGTTGGGGGGGATTTTCAACTCCTGAAGCCTCATTCTCAGTGCCCTCAAAGAGTTGCAGCGTCTCTGCTGCAAATAGGGGCATACAAGGGCTGGGAGGCGCAGGGCCGGCCAGGAGCCTTGGTTGAATTTGTGCCACAGCCTCTTTAGACTTTTCCTTGGATTTTGTGGATTTAGAGGCTTTTGTTTCTTTCTCCGAGTGGCTCAATGGCAGAGTCAGAGGCCAACTCACGGATGGCACCACTCAGTCAGGCACTCAGGGGATTGGAATTTGGAGGGTCAGAAGGCAGAGAGGGCTGGCTCATGGAACGAGAGAGCCCAGTCTCTGAGTGAATTTAAGGCTTGCTCAAAGAGAGAAGCTTTGAGCCTAGAATCCCTGTTCTTCAGGGTTCTGTTAGAGAAAGACCTGCATATCTTACAGGTCTGGGGAATATGAGATTCCCAAACAGAGGAGACATTTAGGATGTCTATCCTCTTGGGGCAAGGTTGCTCCACAGTCAGAGCACCTTTTGAAAGAAAGAGAAGACATCTTATCTGATAGTCGAGGCAATCCGTGGACTTTTAGCAGGAGCTAGCAGTCGGAGATCCTTTCGCTGGCTAGGCGGAAAAGGAACTGCCTAGGTAGCTAGATCAGGGGATGAGGGGGGGGCGGGGAGTGGGGGGGCATATGTAAATCTTTGAGTTTAGCTAGTATGTCCGAGATTCTACGCATGCGCGGGAGTAAACCCATTTGTGTGCATTTCACAGACCACACAAAGAAGAAATCTCCCTCTTCCTCCTCTTTCCCGGGTGCCGTGCCTTTCCTGGGCGCCGTGGCGCTCGGGACAGTGGTGCACTGGGAAAGAGGAGGAGGGAGAAATCTCCTCTCCTCCTCTTTCTTCCTCTTCTTTCCCGCGCCCCGTGGCGCCCGAAAGAGGAGGAGGGAGAATGACAGTTTTAGGAGGGGCGGGGCCGGGGCGGGCCGAGCGGCCCCCGAGGTCATCAGTGACCTCTATTCCGGCCCTGGGCCCGGTAGAAGTTGGACAGCCCTGTTATAGGTAATCTGGGCATGCCCCTGGCCCACTTCCTATGGACTGAGAGCAATGCAACTTGGCCCAGTTCTGAGTCCTTCCCTCCATCGGTGCCGCCTGGGACACACACTTCTCCCATCTTTTGAAGCCACTGTAAAAATACCTTGCTAGCAGATGTCAACAGGTTGCTCCAAAAACCACATTGTGACTTTGAAAATCAGAGCCTCATCACCTGAAAAATACTTGCCTTTCCAAAATAACGTCATTGTTGGAAAGAGCTGGAAGTCCGATGGTGCGAGGTCAGGGGAATGCGGTCGAATTCCAAAGCCACAGGAGCATGCTTCTTCCATTTGGACAACATGTGAGCTGTGAAGTGGTGCATTGTCTTGCAAAAGGCAGACACCTATGGGGAGCATGCCACATTGCCTCTTGGTTTGGACGGCTTCCCACAATTTCCGCAGCAGTGAAGCCTAGTCTGCCCCAGCGATCATGGACCCCTTTGCTAGGAAATCTATCAATATTAGTCCATGCTGGTCCCAAAATACTGTGAGCAGGACCTTCCCTGCCAAGAGTTGGGTATGTTATGTAGTAACTGAGTCGCCTTCGGGCTGAAAAGGGCAGGATAAAAGTGACGTAAATAAATACTGTATTTTCGAATTTAGCACCAAAATGTCGCAACGTATTGAAACAGCTGTGGATCTGGGCAGGAGGCAGGCTGTGTTGGATAATACAACGTTGGCTGAGCAAAGGTTGGATAAGCAGGACTCTACTGCAGTGTTTTTCAACCTTTTTTGAGCCGTGGCACATTTTTTACATTTACAAAATCCTGGGGCACACCACCAACCAAAATGACACAAAATGACACTCTAACACAGTCATACACATAGTTAATATGTTTAAAAATGTATTTATACACTCAGTGTGAAACCTGGACCTGTTTCGATGAACACAACATAGATATCCTGGCAGGAATGGCAGAAAGACACAAACTTCCCACACAGAACTCCCATAACCAAGAGAAAATACTATAAGAGTTTGGTGGGCATTGACCTTGGGTTTTGGAGTTGTAGTTCACCTATCTCCAGAGAGCACTGTGGACTGAAACAATGGATCAGGACCAAACTTGGCATGAATACTCAATATGCCCAAATGTGAACACAGATGGAGTTTGGGGAAAATAGACCTTGACATTTGGGAGTTACAGTTTCTGGGATTTATAGTTAACACACAATCAAAGAGCATCCTGAACTCTTGCAACAATGGAATTGAACCAAACTTGGCATACTGAACTCTCATTACCAACAGAATTGCTTGGGAATTGACCTTGAGTTTGGAAGTTGTAGTTCACCTACACCCAGAGAGCACTGTGGATTCAAACAATGTTATGCTATGTTGTTGTTTGTTTTCTATCCAGAATCACAATGTTGGAAGGAGGCTCACCCCTTTGAGGTCCCTAAAACAGGCATGGGAAAACTTCGTCCCTCTGGGTGCTTTGGACTTCAACTCCCACCATTCCTAACAGCCTGAGGCCCTTTCCTGCTTAAGTGGCTGAGGAGGGAAAGGAAAAGGGTGAGTTGGAGTCCAAAACACCTGGAAGGTCCAAGTTTGCCCATGCCAGCTTTCGACAGAGACCTCTTCCTCCCCCTTCCCCTTCGTGCCCTTTCTTCCCCCTCCTGCCAAACACTTACTTTTTCTTCTACACTGCCGCTTCTTCTGCTATTTTGATCCGAGGAGGCAGTGTGAGCGTGTTCAGGAGGGGAGGGGGGAGGAAGACGTGACCCGTGCGGGCGCTACTGCGCAGACTCGCCCCAGAGCAAAGCGAGGCAAAGTGAGCAAAGCGAGGCTGGGAAGAAGGGAGCCTGAGTGGAGAAGAAAAAGTGTTCGGCAGGAGGGGGAAGAAAGGGTATTGGAGGCTCCAATTTCCCACGGCACACCTGATGATCGCTCACGGCACACTAGTGTGCCACGGCACACTGCTTGGGAAGCACTGCTCTACTGTATTGCAGTGGTTTTTTTAATAGAGGACATATAATTGATTTCCTGCTTCTTGGCAGAAAGGGACTGGACTAGATGGCCCACGAGGTTTCTTCCAACTCTAGGATTCTATGATTTCCTTGAGTCCTCTGGTTAACAAGCACATTTATCTGATGGCACCACTGTTGCTAAATGTGTAGGAACCCCATCAGCATTTGGCAATATTACTTAATAAAAACCCCTTCCCCACTACATGCCATTTGACTTATTAGAGCAGGGGTGGGCAATCTACGGCCAGCGGGCCAGATTCGGCCTGGCAGCCGATTCTGTCCGGCCCAGGGAGAAGGGTGTCGGGGGCGGGGCCAAGAGGAAAGGGTGCCGCTGCCACCATCCCATTGCGGGCTCTGTGGGGCCTGTGTCGGCAGACAGGCCGGAGGAGCGGCGGCTTTCGAGTGCCTGACGTCCCTGGAGGCGATCCGTGCCTGCAGCGGGAGCACTCAGCGACCTGTGGGGCTGATCACCCTGGCGACCCGGAACACTTGATCATCTTCTGGGTCGGCAGGGTGAACAGCCACCTCAGATCGCCGACTGCTCTCCCTGCAGGCCCGGGTCGCCTCCAGGGATGGCAAGCACTCCATAGCAGGGCGAACGGCTGGGGAACGGCTGGGGGCGAGAGTGGGCGGAGGCCTGCAGTCTCTGATCGCCTGCTGCTCTGCTCTGCTGCGGTCGCGGCTGTGTCTGCTTTGCCATCCTCTGGGCTCGGGTAATTGGGCCATTCCATCTTGGGATCCTTCCTCTCTTCAAGATGTCAGCCTTCATCTTGGTTCGCACCTTGTCTTCTTGAATTTAATTTAATTTAAATGGGTTTTATTATTATTTTATAATAATAATATAATAAATAATATAATATATAATAAAAATTTCAATATATTCTGTCTAGATATATATACTATAATAATTATGATATCAAATTAATATACGAATATTTCTTGATATATTAATATGTTAATATTAATGATGTGTGCTATATAGTAAATATAGTAAAATAGCTGTACCCGGCACGCGTTGCTGTGCCCTATTTAGAGATGCGAGAGAAAGTCTGAGTATGTAAGGGTTGTAATTGATGTTACTTATGGTCTTGGTGGGGTCATGGCTGTGTTGTTGTGGGTTGTTCTGGTGGGTGGGATGTTGAAGTCCTGGGGAGTTGTTGGTGTGTGGTGTTGCTGGCGTTCTGCAGAGCTTGTGGATATACAATGTTTTTTGTCTTTCCGTCTGCTGTGTTGATGGAAGGTTCTGTGGTTTACCAACTCTGGATTTGAAAAAAGAAACTGTGTTTCTGTTCTGGCGTTTGTTCTGCCCTTTTTGTTTGATGTATGTAGCGTTGCGAGTGTGTCGTCCGATGCTGTTCTTTTAGAAGGCATGGCTTGTCTTTTGGGTCAGTTTCTGCCTGTGTGGAAAGAAGGAATGGCATACAAATGGGTTGAGCAGTAGATGCAAGGTTGTGTTATGTGCGTATTGTGTTGTGTGTAGGTATTACTGTTTTGGTGAGTTAGTGCAGGGCTGTCCAACTGGCGGCCCCGGGGCCGGATCCGGCCCCGTAGCCTGTTGGACACGGCCCCACCTATGCCCTCAGCCGCCATTTTTAAATTTTTTAAAATCGATTTTTTTTTAAAATGGCGGCCGGGGGAGGGGAGGCGGGGCAGGGAGGAGGAAGAGAGCTAGCTCTCCTTTCGGCGCCCCTCCTACCTAGGGCGGGGAGCCGAAAAAGGGCAGAAGGCGGCGCCAAGAGCAGCGCATCACAGGCCTGGCGTGACGCTGCTCTTGGCGCCGCCTATCATCCTTTCGCGGCCCGGCCTAGGAAGGGAGGGGGCGCCAAAAGGAGGAGTAGGCGGGCAAAGGGGCAGCGTCACGCCAGGCCTGTGACGCTGCCGTTGGTGCCGCCTTCTGCCCTTTTGGTGCCCCCCTTTCCTAGGAGCCTAGTGGCAGAAGAGAAGGCGGCAGAAGAGCAGCGGTCACAGGCCTGGCGTGACGCGCTGCTTTTGGCGCCGCCTACCCTCCTTTTCGGCGGCCCCCTGCCCCAGGAGGGAGGCGCGAAGAAGGAGTAGGCGGCGAAGAGCAGCGCGTCACAGGCCTGGCGTAACGCGCTGCTCTTGGCACCGCCTACTCCTCCTTTTTCGGCGGCTTTAGGAGGGGCAGGGCCTGGGCTGGGGGCGGGGCCTGGGGGTGGGGCCGAGCGGCCCCGCAGGTCATCAGTGACCTCTTATCCGGCCCTGGACCCCAGGGTCCCGTAAGGTTGGGGGGATGGGTTGTGATAGGAAGTTGTGTTGTGTTGTGTGGGTAGGAATTGCTGGAGAATTGCTCCCTCATAGAGTTTGGTTTTGTCAGTTTAACCCTCAAACACCAACTGACTGAACTCAAATCACTCAGCATTCTATCCTAGCCTTGGCTGGCTGTGCCCAGTGTTGCTATGGTTACTCAGCATCCCTGCATTATGTGATGGCCGATGTTGGCCAATGGGTTTCGCTGGCTGCCGCAGAGGATGCTGGGAAATGTAGTTTTTTTGTATTGTTGTTTTGGGGGCCTTCTAGGTTTTGGGGGGGAAAGTTTCTTTGCTAAAAACCTTCCTTTCCTGAGGCCTATTTGTGTTGGCAAGTTTGGTGTCTCTGCCTTGGAAGGTTTCTCTGTCTCTGTCAGTTGTTCGACGACGGGACCTCCTTTATATAATAGATATAGTAAAGAAATAAATAAATTATGTAGATTAGACTGCAGTTCCTCCTTTAGGTGTGGCCCTCCATAATATTTTTTGGCTCTCGTGTGGCCCCTTGGAAAAAATAATTGCCCACCCCTGTATTAGAGGGAACGATAAATACTTCTATCTGAATACGGAAGCAACTATTGAAAAAGAACACCAAACATCAACCAGGAGCCAATGACTTCAGAAACAAATGTATTTTCTTCATAAATACAGTACAGTTCCCATTATCATGAGGCTTACATTCTAGACATACTAAACACACCTATACAGGTCAAGGAGAGGTCTGCTGAGGCACCAAGCAAAGCAGAGACACGTTCATTGTGAGGTTTCGGGTTCTGCATAGTCCGAGAAGGATGGCAGCGCAATGGCCCTTTGCGTGATGCAGAGCTAGTCCCAGGCCTGGCACTCCAAAGCCCATTGTCCACAGACTCTTGGAAACGGGACTACATCACTTTCCTTTGCTCAGGCTCTACAGCGCCACTCCTAATAGCCGAGTTCGTGTTAAACTCTTAGTCTAAAAGTTTGGTTTGAGCACAAACTAAAACAAACAAAACAGGTCATCACAAGTTTTATATTTCCTTGTCTCGATTCCAGTATAAAGCCATTTACAGAAATGGAATAAAAAGGGGAAAGTGTGCAGTTTGTCTTGCCTTACACACTTCCAACAGACAAGAGTTCACACCAAAAGTGATCGGATTGCATCCTACACCATGTCTTTCCCAAGAGAGCTACAAAAAACGCCAAAGCTTTCCCAAAACAACTGCAAATCGGTGGTGACCTGAAGCAGAGGAATTGCATCAAAACTGGCGACGATTGTGCGGCCAGCGTAAGGCACTTCTTAGCAGAAGCTTGTTCCCATACCAAGTGTGCAAAATAAATGCCTTGGACACACAAGGTTATTTCTGCCTAATCCAGAAGCATAAATTACATTAAATCCTGTTGCAAGCT
Source organism: Anolis apletophallus (assembly GCA_030556195.1). NCBI lineage: Eukaryota > Metazoa > Chordata > Lepidosauria > Squamata > Anolidae > Anolis > Anolis apletophallus. The sequence continues at coordinate 20,069 of JARBWK010000898.1, forward strand.
TCCCGTGAATGGCGTTCCAACCCTAAATCCATTCCAGCACATTGCAGAGAAGGTCACTTTTGGGTTTACTTTAGGAGCAGCTCAGCTGACACATTCATACATTGCAAACACTAGTTTGGCTTCTATTAAAACATGTTCCCCACAGATTAAAAATGAGATCATCTAGAACAGTGTTTCTCAACCTTCCTAATGCTGCAACCCCTGAATACAGTTCCTCACATTGCGGTGACCCCCAACCATAACATTATTTTCGCTGCTACTTCGTAACTGCAATTTTTCTTCTGTTATGTTTTTTTATGTAAATACAAATACATCCTGTTATGCAGGATGTATTTGCATTCACTGGACCCAATTTGACACAAATACCCGATACGCCCAAATTTGAATACTGGTAAAGTTGGAGGGGGATTAATTTTGTCATTTGGGAGTTGTAGTTGCTGGGATGTATAGTTCACCTACAATCACCTACAATCAAAGCACATTCTGAACTCCACCAGTGATGGACTTGAACGAAATTGGCACACTGAATTCCCATGACCAAAAGGAAATACTGGAAGGGTCTGCTGGGCATTGATCTTGAGTTTGGGAGTTGTAGTTCACCTACATCCAGAGAGCACTGCGGACTCAAACAATGATGGATCTGGACCAAATTTGGCACGAATCCTCAATATGGCCAAATGTGAACTCTAGTGGAGCTTGGGAGAAAATCTCTCTCCTCTCAGCATTACTTCGCGAACGAAGATTCAGGAAGGACTCATCCCATGCTTTTTACAAGCGCGTTGATGACTAAAAAGGCCAATCTGAGATAGGCAAGTTTGGTTGCAGAAAGCACAGCAGAAAGTCTCCTTGGGTGATGTTGTTTCCAAGTTGCGGTTCTTTCTGCGTTGTCATTTCTCTTCGAGACCCATCCGGCATGTCTTCTCGAAAGAGGCCGCAGCATTGTGGATAGTGCGTCTCCATGCCTCCCGATGTGAGACCATTGTTGGTGATCAGTCTGGCCGAGCCTGAGATGTTGTTTCAGGGAGTCCTTCTATCTCTTTTTGGGGGTGCCTCTCTTGCGCTGACCCATGACGAGTTCACCGTAGAGTAGTATCTTTGGGAGGCGGTGGTCCTCCATCCTAGAGACGTGCCCTGCCCAGCGCAACTGTGTTCTCAATAGCATGGCCTCAATGCTGGTGATCCCTGCTTGCTCAAGGACAGCAATATTCGTCACATAGTCGGTCCAGTGTATATTTAGGATTGTGTGAAGGCAGCGCTGATTAAAGTGTTCAAGGAGTCATAGGTGTTGGCCATAGATGACCCATGTTTCAGACCCATAGAGGAGAATAGACAGTACGATAGCTCTGTACACACTGATTTTGGTGCTTTGCCTCAGGTGCTTGTTGCTCCAGACTCTTGCGAACCCTTCCAAATGCACTCTATGCCTTTGCTAATCTGTGATCTATCTCTTTGTCAATCTTGGCGTCAGAAGAGATGATGCTTCCCAGGTAGGTGAACTGCTGAACGGACTTAAGCACAGATTCGCTTATGCTGACGTGAGGATGTTGGTGTTCTTCCTGTGGTGCGGGCTGGTAGAGGACATTTGGGAGTTGTGGTTGCTGGGATTTTTAGTTCATCTACAATCAAAGAGCAATCTGAATCTCACCAACGATAGAATTAGGCCAAACTCCCACATAGAACCCCCATGTCTTGAAGGGACTTGCTATCATGAGCCTCCCTCCAGCCTTGCATGCTCTCCCTCAACTGCACATGTGCACCATGTGATCATGCATCGAGCACGCCTGCTCTCCCTTCCTCGCTTGGAATCTCAGAAACAGCCCTCCTCTTAGTTGAGAGGCCGTCCAATCACAGCATGAGGAAGGCTTTTGGTGAGAGGATTTGCCATCTATTTCCAAAAAGGAAGTGAAGGACAGGCGGAGAGATCTCCAGCCTTCTCTGCCAAAGGAGTTCCTAAGACCATCAGAAATGTGCATCTTCTGATGGTCTTTGGTGACCCCTCTGAAATCCCCTTGTGACTCACCCCCAGGTTGAGAAACACTGCTCTAGAAGCCAACGGAGAATGACAGGACGCAATGGATTGCTTACATTCATCACAATGAAGTCCCAGTTCTTGGATGATGCTCAGAGTAGCTTTCTCTGCAAAAAATGCCTTCTGCCATCAAGATAGAGGTCAGTATAGGTGTCACGAAGGAATAATAAAAATACATATTACAATGTTAACTCCAATATTTACTGCATTCTCTTCTGAAATATAATTATTGTTAACATATAGGAAGAGAACTTCTCTCGAAGAGCCATCCTTGCTTAACAAAGCCTCAACTAGATCCACGGAGAGACCCTCAAAAGACATCTCCCTGGCTTTTGAAGGACACAAGCAATCATTGCAATCTGCTCAGGCAGTGATGAATGGTAACGGCAAACTCCGCTGTCATTTCCGAAGGTTTAATTCTTGCAACATGGGTCAACCTCATTGCAAGAAAGGGGTTTCTATCCACCCGTAAATAAAGATAAGACATTTCAGGGAAGCCAAGGCACGGAGAACAACATCCTTCGATGGCCCTTGAGCACAAACTTGTTTTTTCTAGACTTACGAAGAACGGAATGTTTCAGGAAGTCATGGAAATGTATGACCTCCGTATTATCAGCCGCTAAGGCACTAAATCAGGCATGGGCAAACTTGGGCCCTCCAGGTGTTTGGACTTCAACTCCCACCATTCCTAACAGCCTCAGGCAAGGCCGGACCAAGGTAATTTAAAATGGTAAGCAAACATTATTTTGGCGCCCCCTCGTTCTCCAGCCTCGTGGAGGGTGTGCGCGCGTGCTGGAGTGTGTGTGCGCGGAGCCAGCTAGTGTCGCACATGCGCCGTTGCCACAGAGCGGGCCCAGCTGCCCAGGGTCGGTGGTTGCCCTACGCAGGGGCAAGGGGGAGGAGCGTTGGGCGGCCGGAGCCGGGGAACCTCCAGCTGCAGGGCGCTTCTCTTTTTTGGCCTCGTGGTGGGGAGCGGTCAGTGGCTCTGGACGGCTGGGCTCACCCCGTGGCGACGGCGCATGCTTGAAACTTCCACGTGTGTGCCATTGTCGCGGGGCGGGCCCGGCCACTCAGAGTCGCTGATCGCCCTACACAGGGTCGAAAGTGAGGAGCGTTTTTATGTCGGCTAGAGGCGGAGCGCCTCCAGCTGCAGAACACTCCTCCTCTTAGGCCTCGTGGTGTGGGGCGGTTGGCGGCTCTGGGCGGCTGGGCTCGCCCTGCGGCGATGGCGCA
>JARBWK010000899.1:0-23330 GCA_030556195.1 Anolis apletophallus
GCCATCTCCGGAGGGCAGAGCACGCTCCGTCAGGTAGGCCTGAAGCCTGCGGGCTCTCGCTCGTCTGGTGTTCGATGAGAAGGCCTGGCAATTGTCGGCAGGTCGAGGCGATGTGTCCCTCCCGAGACACGAAGGCACCGAGTGACCGTCGCAATCCGGGATCTTGCTACCGAGGACAAAGCACCTTTTGAAACTGGTTGTGGACATGCTATGCTCACACAACCAGCCGTATTTCGATGTTGCCCAAGTGGCGGAAAAACAAAGGAATGGGGTGGGTGCGCATGGAGCGCCTTTATGCCCTCCGGGCCGGCTGGGCGGAGCTACCGCCAAAACTTTTCAAACTGGGAAAGTTTCGTTGGATAGCCAGCGGCTGGCGCGCAAACTTCATAAGTGTGCATTCACAGAGCTCTCGAAGAAGAAAGATTATTATTATTATTATTAATGTTGGGCTCCAAACCACTTTTATGCAGCAATATTCATTATTTCAAGGAAGGTTTCTTGTTCTATTATTCTTCCAACAAGGACTGATCACTAGATGAGAATGGCATATCTTCAACATGAAATGGCTAGGTCAACCCGCCTTTGGCTGACAACTTTCAGGAATCGAGTTCCCCTATTTTCTAGGTAGATATGAGAAGCCTGGATTACAAACTAGAATTGTGAAAATCTGGTTTCTAAGGGCTCATCTGCACAGTACCTTTATCTCGGGAGCTCCTGGTTCAAAGTGGCAAGTGTTTTCCCCTGAAAACACGGGAGGAATCGCTATAAAATGCTGAAAACGTGAGCTTTTCAGTGGTGGAAATATCCCAGTTTTGGCCGGAAAATGCGGATACAGTGTTCCCTCGCAGTTCACTTTTCACGGACTCGCTGTTTGGCGGGTTTTTGCCTCCCAGTTTATGAATGGTTGCCGTTGCCCAGAGAGGCGTTCTAATCCCGCATCCTTGCAAGGTTTCACCCTCCCCCTCAGGAGAGAGGCAGCCAATCAAGAGAGATTGCAAAGCAAAGCAGAGATAGCTAGCAAAAAAAAGGTGTGTGGTACCTTTAAATCTATCCTCTATTCTACCTCACCCTCGGAACTAGACATACATATATACCGTCCCTTCTTTTCAGATTTTCACTTTTCATGGGTGGTCCTGGAACATAACACCTGCAATAAGTGAGGGAACACTGTATTCAAATCTATGTATGTCCCTACATTCAGAAAATACATGATTTCTATGTTGCTTTGTTCCTGGGTTATACATGTTGGTTCCCGAATGATTGTAGCCTACAAACATGGCAACAGTTGACGAGGGTAAAAACTTTATCCTGGCAAGAGAAACTTCATCATCCACATGCTTAATGAAGATTGTGACACACAAACAAAGGTTTTTCCATGTAATAACCTTTCCCCATGTTTTAATGATAAAAGCAATGAGGAACAGCCGTGACTGGGGTTAGAGGGATTGCCCTTAAATGGGTGACCTCCTTTCTCCAGGATCGGGGACAGCGTGTGGAGAGGGGGGAGGAGGTCTCCGGGAGGCTCCCATTGTGCGGGTCCCCCAGGGGCCATCCTCTCACCCTTACTATTTAACATTTACATGCGCCCCCTGGCCCAGCTGGTCCGCGACTTTGGTCTGGAGTGTTATCAGTATCACGGATGACACCCAGCTTCTGCTGAGAATGGACGGCAGGCAGGATACCGTAGCCGATTGTTTCCATCTATGCCTCAAAGCTGTGACTGGTTGGCTGCGTGCCAGCCGGCTGAAGGTGAACCGCGAAGACGGAAATCTTGTGGCCTGGTCGCCCTGGGCTGGATGAGTGCCGGTTGCCTACCCTGGATGGCGAGCAGCTCAGCCCGTCATCCCTCGTAAAGAGTTTAGGTGTCCAATTGGACCCTTTGCTGACCATGGAGACCCAGGTCTCCATGGTCAGCAAAACGCGCTGACTACTGTAACGCCCTCACGTTGGCCTCCCTTTGTCGACAGTCCGGAAACTCAAGCTGGTGCAGAATGCTGCTGCTCGCTTGCTGGTGGGAGCACCGGTGAGAGAGCATATCACTTCCATCCTCCGGCAACTGCACTGGCTGCCTATTGAGTACCGGATTGCCTTCAAGATGTTGGTTTTACCCTTTAGGGCCTTGCACGGTCTAGGGCCTGAGTACCTAAGGGACCGCCTTACCCCGTACATTCCCCCAAGATCACTGCGCTCGGAAGAGCAGAACCTGGTGGTCAGTCCATCACCCGCTCCTGCCACCTGTCCAGCACAAGACAGCGGGCCTTTTCTGTCGTGGCTCCCATGACTTGGAACTCACTGCCTAGCCACGTTTGGGCGATCCACAAACTTGGCCCTTTTCGAAGGGCCTGCAAGACTGCCCTCTTCAGACTAGCATTTGGCTAGCCTGAATGTAGATGCATATCATCGTCCGAGTTAAGATCTGTAATTTACTGGCTACTGGCTATGTATTATGCGTTTTACTGAATTTTACTGTATGTTTTATTGTGTATTTTAATGCTATTGTGATCCGCCCCGACCCTGCAGGGAGGAGCGGAATATAAAACCGAATAATAAATAAATAAATAAATATAAGACAGGAATGTCACCCCATTGATCCCAGGCACAAGGACATGACCAAACCTGTCTGGACAGATGGCCATGCAGCCTCTGAATGAAAATAATAATGACAAAGTTCTGTTCCTGGCTTGAAAGTGTCAGTTCCTGTTTAATAGTGTAGTCCTGACTTTGAAAGTGGAGGCCCTACTCCACAAACTTTGTTTGTGTGCCACAAACTTAATTAAACGTGTGGAGGATGACGTTTTTCTCACCAGGACAAAGTTTTTTTTTCCCCTAGTCAACTTTTGCCATCTTTCAAGGATAAAAGCAATGAGCAACACAAATGCATGACACAGGAACAAAACTCAGACAAACAATGCACATATTTGCATCTGCCCATTTATAGTTTAAATGCCAAAATTTCTGGTGGACGTCTCGTGGCTGCCATCTTGTGGGATTTGTAATCCCGCAACGAAGCAGCAAGTCTGGACGTTGCAGAAATCCGTTGACCAACAGATTTGTCTGCTCTCAGGAAATAGAATGGTTTCGTTCTTGAGGACATGACACCAGAAGGATTGGTCATAAAGCAGGGATGAGGATCTCTCTTCCTCTTCAGAGCCATATCCCATCAAATGTCATCTGCCACAGCTCATATGCCAATGGTGGGCGTTGATGAGACTACAGTCAAAAGCGTATGTTGTCCCTCATTATTTTTCTGTTATTCCTTTCTCTCCCCCCCCCCCCCCCGGGCCTCGCTCTCCATCTTTTTCTCCTCATCCGCACAGTCCATGGAAGTGGCCAGTTGATGAGATAAACCAATTTATTTTAAGCTGCTCTGAGACTAGGACATGGAGCAATAGATTCAAATACAGGAAAATATATTCTACCCTAACATTAAGAAGAACATCCTGACAGAAAGAGCTCTTTGATAGTGGAATTTCCTGTCTCAGAGTGTGATGGGAGTCTCCTTCTCTGGGTGTTTTTAAACTGAAGCTAGATGGCCATCTGTCAGGAATGCTTTGATCATATTTTCCTGCATGACAGGGTGGTTGGACTGGATGGCTCTTGTGGTTTCTTCCAACTCTATGATTCTATGATTTTAGGAACATTCTCAGCTGGGTGCTGAGTGAAGTGGGTGCCAAGCTATGCTTGGTGCCTCAGGTTTTATGTGCGTGTGACTGTTTACAGATTGCAGCAAGAGCTTTAACTAGGAGAAAAAAGCATCAAGTTACCTTTAATCTTGTTTCAAAGTTCTACATGTTGTTCAGATACTAACTACAAAAACAAACTTCCATCAATTAGCTTGAAAGGATATTCCTTTTACAATTTCCAATGTTGATGTTACTTGTGAATATAAATCAGCACAACACCACTTTACTTTCCTAAGTTTTATAATTCTGCAGAAAGCCACACAACTTGACTACACTGGAAACCAGGTCAGATCTGTAGAGTAGCCAAGTTGTGGGGGCTTCTGCAGAATTGGAAAACTTATCCTTGGGACAACTCCGGAAAGAGAAAAAGCAGATAATTCTTACCAGAGGCCTGAAATGATAACTTATATAGACTTTCTGAAATCAAGCTGAAGTTTGTCAACTGCTGACCTCTGCTATAAAGGCTGTTACTTAACCCCATTGACAATGCCCCAACAGCAAGCTCCGTAGGAGTGGTTCCCAACCTGTGGGTCCCCAGATGTTTTGGCCTTTAACTCCCAGAAATCCTAACAGCTGGTAAACTGGCTGGGATTTCTGGGAGTTGTAGGCCAAAACTCCTGGAGACCCATAGGTTGAGAACCACTGCTCTACAGTCAAACAAACCTTTTACTCCTAGTATTGCCTATTGTGATGGATAACAACAATCACAATTTTAGGGGTTCCCATATTTTAACTAGAGGTAACTAATATTTAACACAGGACCTTCTGCATCCATCATATGATCAAGCACTGAGAATGGGTTGCAGGTATACATATACTAAAGCTGTGTTTTTCAAACTTTTTTGAGCCGCGGCACGTTTTTTACATTTACAAAATCCTGGGGCACACCACCAACCAAAATGACACAAAAGTACACTCTAACACAGTGATACATATAGTTAATATGTTTTTAAATGTATTTATACACTCATTGTGAAACCTGGGACTTTCGATTAACAAAACATATATATGACTTCCTCTCACATATTTATACATGGCTATCATGTCTTCCCTCAGCCTTCTCTTCTTCAGGCTAAACATGCCCAGCTCTTCAAGCCACTCCTCATAGAGCTTGTTCTCCAGACCTTTGTGAATTTTCACCCTGAGTGAAACTTGCTTCCAGTTAACTATGGATGTCATGTAGCTGTTATAAACAGTTCTTTGGGGGAGGAGAGACTCTCGAAAAATCCAGTAAAATAGTTTAAAAAAACACGTTTCCAAGCGGAGAGGCTCAATTTGTTTCTTGGAAACCTGTGAGAGGGCTGCTAGGAGGGGGGAGAGTGCCAATTTCCCACGGCACACCTGATAATCGCTCACGGCACACTAGTGTGCCACGGCACACTGGTTGGGAAACACTGTACTAAAGAATGGAGTAGATACCGTGGTTCCCAAACTATTTTGGCCTACCGCCCCCTTTCCAGAAAAAAATTTACTCAGCGGCCCCCTAGAAATTAATTTCTTTAAAATTTTAATAGCAATTAAAATTAAACAAAAAGATATATGCATTAATGTTTCTACCTTTTTCATAAAATATAATAAAGAAAGGTGTAAATTAGCAACATTGAAGTTGGAAATTATGAAACTATTTGTTGAACTTAGAATAGAAAGGTAATACAAAAAAACTTAAAACATTCAAAATCATCTTAATGAGAAGGATGAACCTGGTATGCTGCTACCAATCTAGTAATCCTCGGCTCTATTATCGTCAGCAGTAATCTCAAATCACCACGATTGAGTATTTGCAATAACCGTTCACGTATTTATACATGGCTATCATGTCTCCTCTCAACCTTCTCTTCTGCAGGCTAAACATCCCCAGTTCTCATAGAATCATAGAGTTGGAAGAGACTTGGTGGGCCATCCAGTCCAATCCCCTGCCAAGAAGCTGGAAAATCGCATTCAAAGCACTCCCGACTGATGGCCATCCAGCCTCTGCTTAAAAGCCTCCAGAGAAGGAGCCTCCACCACAGTCCCAGGCAGAGAGTTCCACTGCTGAACAGCTCTTACAGTCAGGGAGTTATTCCGAATGTTCAGGTGGAATCATCTTTGTTGTGGTTTGAGTCTGCAGAAGAGAAGGTTGAGATGAAACATGGGTCCCTTCCACACAGCCCTATATCCCGGAATACCAAGGCAGAAAATCCCACATTATCTGAGTGTGGTATCCGATATCCCAGTTCAAAGCTGATAATGTGGGATTTTCTGCCTTGGTATTCTGGGATATAGGGCTGTGTGGAAGGGCCCATGGTGGGGCCTCGGTTAAGCAGCATCCATGAAGACTGCACAGCCTCATCACACCAGAGCATGGACCCACTTTAAATCCGGTTTCTGCCTCCTGCAGGATTCTGGGGTTTGTAGTTTAAGTGAAGCCAGGGACCTGCCTGACCTTAAACTACAAGTCTCAGGATTCTGCAGCAGGCAGAAACTGGTTTTTATGTGGATCCATGCTCTATTGCAGGCATGGGCAAACTTGGGCCCTCCCTCCAGGTGAATGCGGAGGAGAAGGAGAAAAAGGCGGCTTCAGCCCCCAGGGCGATGTGAGGAGCCACATGGAAGAATCCCTTCTAGGTTTCTTCCTCCCGGGAAGCTATTTCCACTCGGCCTCCTTGGCGAGGCAGCCAGCACAGCGCCCCTAGTGGCCGCGGCACACAGCTACCTTTCCCAATCATTTGGATCTCTGTGTTGTCCAAGGCTTTCATAGCCATGCTGGCGGTGCGGTGCTGCTGGCCCAGCGTCGCCTCCTGCTGCCACCTGTCCTGTCCTGTAAATATGGGACAGGAGCTGAAAAAACGGGACAGGTGGCAACCCTACCTGTGGGAAGAGCAGGAGGAGGAGCCGGCCGGGAGTGCCTAGCCATCACCACCCCTCAGGAACGCTCCAGCGCCCCCAAGGGGATGGTAGCGCCCACTTTGGGAAGGACAGGAGTAGAAGGATAGTACTTATTTGACATTTTCCAGTACATTTAATGTTTCATGGAGCTAGAAGAGTCTTCCTATCACACATCTGAAGACAACATGCAGACTAGCTGATCTTCATACTTACTCTACCCCAGGGGTGGGCAATTACTGGACCTCCAGGTGTTTTGGACTTCAACTCTCAGAAATCCTAGCCTGTTTAACAGTTGTTAGGATTTCTGAGAGTTGAAGTCCAAAACACCTGCTCTACCCCCTACTCCCCTTGAACATCTGATTATGCATCTTTGGTTTTGAAAGCCGGTGTACCTTTTCGATTGGCCCATCAAAGGTATCATCATAATATTTATTTATTTACCATATTTCTATCCCGCCTTTCTCAGCCTGAAAGCGACTCAAGGCGGCGTACAAATTGGCAGCAATTTGATGCCACAACATACATAAATACCAATTAAAAACATTTAACATAGCGTAATAAAAATCCATATAAAACCATTAAAACAATAGGAAGTGTGATCACTGCAAACCAGCTTTCTGGTTTTCTGTTCTAAGGGAGCAGTCTGATACAACGCAGTTCATTCTGCCACCTCGATTTTCTTGTACACTTGGCCCTCCAAATTTGCGGGTTTGGACTTCACAGTTTCCATTATTTATGGGTTTATGACCAAAAGGTTGGCAGTTTGAATCTAGGGAGCAGGGTGAGCTCCTATCTGTCAGCTCCAGCTTCTCATGTGGGGACATGAGAGAAGCCTCCCACAGGATGGTAAAACATCCGTGGGTCCCCTGGGCAATGTCCTTGCAGACAGCCAATTCTCTCACACCAGAAATGATTCAAGTAACACCTGACACGAAAAACAAAACAACCCCTCCTCTGTTTGTTGCTCTGCAGTTATAGCATACATACAGGTACACTTTAATGGACAAATCCTTTGACAATTGAAGTGGTGTCAAACTGCATTAAATCTACAGTGCAGATGCACCCTTGGGTATTTCATTTCACATGTTCGTACTGTTAATTTTGAATGCAAAGTTTGGGATAGCATGTTGAACTGCTCTCCTTTTGTGATGAAGGAATCTATCCTTTCTTTTTTACATGTTACTTCTGAAAAATCATGCTTAGAATCACATTTACTTCATTAATAGAGGTATACCTGTATATAACATCTCTAAACTCTTTTCAATGTGCTGCAAGTGAAATCAAACCCTTTTAATTCAGAAAAAAACAACGTTTCCCATGGTTCCACACTCTGTTTACCTTTATGCATTTTTAATACGGTAATTGTGATTAGAAGCTATTGTTTGGCTATCCTCCAAAGAACTTACATAATCCTCATGTTACCATAAAAAGGGAGGATGGGGAGGAGAGAAGTCTAGTAGTGCTTACAAAACTAAACAATCTATTTTAGCATTAGATTTTGTGGGTACCAATCCACAGCTTCAGATTATTATTATTAGTAGACTTTATAATAACGCTGTTTAAAGCGAGACCATGATATTACTTATGCATTCCAATTTTGCTCCAAGATCACGACGGCATACCTAATTGTCTTCCTCCCTCCTTTTATTCTCATAGCAATGGAAGGTAGGATGGGAGATAAGCCCTATGAAGCAAGGAGATGCGTACTAACTAGGCTTGCCTTTCCATTCCCAATCTGTCTATGCTGGAACAGAAAGTATGGAAAGGAACAGAATATTCCACACCCAGGAATACGGTACTACTGTCCAGTTCTGAGCATCACAATTCAAGAAGGATATTGACAAGCTGGAATGCATCCAACGAAGGGCGAACAAAATGGTGAAAGACCTAGAAGTCAAGTCTTTTAAGGAGTTTAGAGAGCTGAGCATGTTTAGCATGGCGAGGGAGGTTAAAAAGAGATGTGATAGCCACGTTGAAATATCGGAAAGGCAGTGGTTCTCAACCTGTGGGACCCTGGATGTTTTGGCCTACAACTCCCAGAAATCCCAGCCAGTTTACCAGCTGTTAGGATTTCTGGGAGTTGAAGGCCAAAACATCTGGGAACCCACAGGTTGTGAACCACTGCATTAAGGAGAGGGAGTAGGCTTTTTCTGCTATTCCAGTGACTTAAGAGTCTATCTACACTGAAGAATTAATGCAGTTTGGTACACTTGAATTTCCACGCTTCCATGCTATTGAATACTGGGAGCTGTAGTTTGGTGAAGCACCAGGACTATTTGTGTAGATCACGGGTGCTCACACTTTTTCAGCATGCGAGCTACTTATAAAACAACCAAGTCAAAAAGATCTACATACCCATATTTTGATAGAAGAAATAAGGGACATTTACGTGATTATTTCAGAAAAATAAGGGACACTTCATAAAAATGCATCCAGACAAGAGTACTTCTCCCACCCTGACATCGTTCCACAGATATAAACAGGCAGAATTAAACCACACAGACCTTTCAGCTGCAAGGCCATTCAATGCTGATCTATGTGGCCAATGGGACATTAAAAAATGCATCCAGACAAGAGTTCCTTCTTCCACCCTGACATAATTCCACAGATATAAACAGGAAGAATTAAAGCACACAGACCTTTCAGCTGCAAAGCCATTGAATGCTGATCTATGTGGCCAATGGGACATTAAAAATGCATCCAGAAAGGGTTCCTTCTTTCACCCTGACATAATTCCACAGATATAAACAGGCAGAATTAAAGCACACAGACCTTTCAGCTGCAAAGACATTGAATGCTGATCTATGTGGCCAATGGGACATTAAAAATGCATCCAGACAAGAGTTCCTTCTTCCACCCTGACATAATTCCACAGATATAAACAGGAAGAATTAAAGCACACAGACCTTTCAGCTGCAAGGCCATTCAATGCTGATCTATGTGGCCAAGCAGATGAACTCCTCGCAGTCAAAGATGGCTTTGGCAGGAAATGGCTGCCAAAGCCTTGTTCTGGTTGTCCTCCCTCGTGGCTCCTTTGTGCGCCGCCGTATGCTCCAAAAGCGCATGCGCAGGCCGGGCGCCCGCCCCCTCCTTTGCTCTGCTGCCCTCCTTCTCCCTCCCTCCCCTTCAGGCCACGCTGCGATGACACTGAGGATGGAGGCGGGGGAGTCGTCCCAGTGGCAGCGGGTGGTGCGCGCGGGCAGAAGGTGCACCGTGCGCAGGGCAGAAGCGCCCCATCTGGCTGCAATCAACCTCCTTTGGACCCACGATCGACTTCGTGGGCAGCCCTAGTGTAGATGTATTCTAAGACATGATTCAAACTACAGGAAAAGAGATTCTAACTAAGGTAAAGGTTTTCCCCTGACATTAAGTCCAGTTATACAAAACAGCAGAGGGCTACACCGTAGTAAATACAAGAAAGCAATTCAGGTGTATAAATCAAGCAATTATCAGTTGTTATCAAAAATAGTATTATATTCGCAAGTACACAATTAGAAAATTGACAATCCGCAATGGGAACATAATAGTGCAGTGTTCTAAGTACAAAGTGAAAACATAGTAGCTGAGTACATCACTGTGAGAACTAACATACAAGTTAGGTACAGTTAGGTAGAGCACATGCAGTAATAAAACACATTAATCCAATACAGAAATCTGTGGCCGAGAAAATAATAGTGATATTCTCTCGGTTCCTGGGTCGCTACTGAACGATTATACAATGGTAGTACCTTATCGATGCTTAAGTAAGGTAGGGAGCCAGGAGTGAAGTCCGTGTCTAAAGGAGAAAAGTTCACGGGGACCGCTCAGTAATGCCCAAACATGCAGGGCGCACGCGCGGGCTCGTATAATGGCGAGCCGCAGGGCAGGCTGGTCGTTGTAGTCCGTGTAGAGTGCTATTTGGGGCTGGTGAGGGCCGTTTCGTCACTGGGACTTCATCAGAGGCTTAGTATTGAACATTAAGACGCCCTCCGCCAGCCTTGGGGTGAGCTCCCGCCGTCAGGCACTCCTCCCCACCTCTCTCACCTCGGTGAGACCCCAGTGGGGTAGTGTTTACCCTTTACTGCACCGCCAGTTTCATTTAATTTTAGAACATTTCCCGGGCTTGGAAAGAACTACTTAGACCAAGCTCTTTAGCGACACGCTATTGAGCGACTCCGCGCCTGCGCATTGCCCTCACCAGCCCCAGATAGCGCTCTACACAGACTACAATGACCAGCGACTACAACGACTACAACGGCCGTCGTGCACGCATTCGCGGAAGGGGTTCATCCGTCTGTGTCTTTCCCTCTTTCCGCCCTCCTTTCTTCAATCAAGTGAGGAGGGTGGGGCGAGATGCCTGTGAAGAGGGAGAAAGAGAAAGAGGGGCCCGTAAAAAGGGTACCTTCCTTTGCGGTCTGCGGGGCTCGCCTTGGACCGCCCTCCTCTCGGCCTTTGCTCTTCTGAGAAGGGGTTGGAGTTGGTGGAGGAGGCGGGGTTGGCCAGGGGACTACATTTCCCAGAAGGCCCCACGTGGCCATTTTTTCTTTTCGTGCCTTGTCTCCGCCCTGTTTCCTGGTGAGTCGCGGGGCCTTATGGGAATGGTAGTCCGGCGGCCGTGGCCTTCTCCCTCGCCATTTTGAACCCGGGCCGTGCCGCTCGCCTCCTTGGCCTCTGGTGTCAGTCTCAGGAGTGCTTGTGAAGCGGCAGAGGAGGGGGACATGGCGTCGGCCATGGTGATCGGGTTCGGGAGTGGCGTAGAGGCAGCGAAGGAGGTCGAAAAGGCAGCGGAGGAGGTGTGTGTGCGTGTTGTTGTTTCTGTGGGGTAGTGGGGAGGGGGCTTGTGGTTTGTGACTTGCTGCGATGTGGTTTGTTGTTGCGCATGCTCGGTACTGTGTTTTTTTGCTGGCGTGCATTTTGTGTGTTCGGGGTGTTTGCGCATGCGTAGTAATGTTGTGTTTCGGGGGAGGTTTTGGGGGTGTTGTGTGGTGTTTCGGGGTACCGAGTTTTCGTGGGCGGATTAGGGACCTAGGGGTATGAATGAGTGGTCCTGTGATTTTCGTGTGTGGGGGGCATGTAGTTTTGGCGTGCATTTGCCCCGTTGCACGACCACTTCCTTTTTATATATATAGATTAATTTTGTTTAGCCAAGTATAATTCCAGAGCTCTGAGAAAATGCAAATTCAGAGAAGGTTGACTTTGAGGATCTCTGCATGTTTACCTGAATGTGGCTGCAGCTTCCTTTCAGACTTTCCTTTCAAACGCAGAAAGGTCAGGAGAAAGACAGGACTACAGGATATGTGGTTCCCTCTTCTCAAGTAAAGAAATAAATTGCTGAACAGGTCTCCATGATCACACAGTGAACCTTGGGTTTGATTTGAACTTTAAACAACCTAAAGAAATATAGAATAATTGCAAATCCCATCTGACCTTGGAAGCTAACTAGGGTTAGTACGTGAATGGACTACCAATTAATAACAGGGGTTGAAAGATATATTTCAGAGGAAGGAACTACTAAAACCAACCCTGCGTTATTGTTTGCCTAAGAAAACCCTAGTCGACAGGAGACTTCAAGGCACATTTCCACACCATCCACAGTTCTAGGATGAGGGCACTATCATATTGCATTGGTTTTGTTCACATACTTTTATGGAGACATTCAGGCATCCTTATGTATTTATTTACATTATTTATACCCCGCCCATATTAGCCTGAAGGTGACTCAGGGCAGCGAACAATCGGCACAATTCGATGCCATTTAAAAACATAATCAATAGAATAAAAACATATAATTACAATATCTAAGAACTTAAAAAAAAACAAAGACAATAAAGATTTTAATTTTTTTCAAAAGACTACCGGTATGTCGTCATATTTAGTCTATTATCCGTTCCGTCATCGTTCCTAGGTCATTTCTGATTCAGTTGACTAATTAAGCTGAAACACCAAATGCTTGTTCAAAGAGCCACGTTTTCAACTTTTTCCGAAAGGCAGGGAGGGAGGGAGCCAATCTGATATCCCTGGGCAGGGAGTTCCACAGCCTCGGAGCCACTACAGAGAAGGCCCTGTCCCTCGTCCCCGCCACATGTGCTTGTGAAACTGACGGGATTGAGAGCAGGGCCTCCCCTGATTATCTTAAATCCCTGGTGGGTTCGTAGGGAGAGACAAGTTGGGATAGATAAGCTGGGCCAGAAACATTTAGGGCTTTATAGGCTAAAACCATATAATTACTATTTCGTAGCCCACTTATTTTCCCACTGCTTTGTATTTATTTATCTTTCGACAAAATAATATGCAAAAGAAATAGATAGAATTGCATAATGTCTTTTGATTAGTAATAGTTTCCTGCATCTAGATTAGGCATGGGCAAACTTTGGCCCTCCAGGTGTTTTGGACTTCAACTCTTAATGAGATATGCCGCATTATCACAGGGTGTCTGCGCCCTACATCACTGGAGAAATTACACTGTTTAGCTGGCATTGCACCACCTGACATCCACCGGGAAGTAGCAACCAATAGTGAAAGGACCAAGGCAGTGACATCTCCGGCCCATCCCCTGTTCGGATATCAGCCAGCACACCAACAACTTAAATCAAGAAATAGTTTTCTATTTCTCATAAACAGCCAAAGTTGAAAGGGCATCAGAGCAATAAATATAAATGTCTGTACGCAAACACTAGAAGCCTTCGAACAAAAATAGGGGAGATAGAATGTTTGGCAAAAGAAAAAAATATTGATATTATTGGCATAACAGAAACCTGGTGGACAGAGGAAAACAATTGGGACACAAAAATTCCAGGTTATAAACTGTACAGGAAAGACAGGAGAGGGAAAAACGGTGGCGGTGTGGCCTTGTACATAAATGAAGAGCTAGAATCTCATGAATTAGAATTTCAAGAAAATTCAAACTCACCTACAGAAACATTGTGGGTAAAAATCCCAGGACAAAAAACTAATCTAGCATTAGGGATCTGCTATCGCCCTCCCAACCAAACTCCAGAGGCAGACTGCTATCTGGAAAATGAAATTAAACAGGCCTCAAAAAGCAATAAATTAGTCATAATGGGTGACTTCAACTATCCCCGAATAGATTGGCTAAATTCTTGTTCTACGCATGAAAGAGAGACAAGGTTCCTCGACATGCTAGCTGATTATTCCCTTGAGCAGATGGTCATGGAACCAACCAGGGGAAAGGGGATCCTGGACTTGGTGCTAACTAATGAACAAGATCTCGTTCAAGATGTCCTTGTAACTGAGCCCATAGGTACCAGTGACCACAACACAATAACCTTCAACTTAAGTTTAGACAGCAAACTGTCAGTGAAAACTAACACAGAGACCTTAAATTTTCAAAAAGGGAATTTCACCAAAATGAGAAAAATTGTAAAGAACAAACTAAAAGGAACAGTAAAAAAAAAAAAATCAAATCCCTCCAAAATGCTTGGAAACTGTTTAAAAATACTTTAAAACAAGCCGAACTAAATTGCATTCCTAAAATAAGAAAGAGGCCGGAAAGTCCAAGAGGACATCGGCATGGCTTACAAATGAAGTAAAAGATGTGATTGGAAAGAAGAAAAACTCATTTAAGAAATGGAAGGCTCTTCCTACTGAGGAGAACAGAAAGGAACACTAGCTCTGGCAAACTAAATGCAAAGCAACCGTCAGGAAAGCCAAGAGAGATTTTGAGGCACATATAGCTAAGAATATTAAAAAAAATAGCAAAAACTTCTTTAAGTACATCAGAAGCAGAAACCCAACTAGAAAAGCAGTTGGGCCACTTGACGAAAATGGTAAGAAAGGGACAATAAGTGAAGACAAGGAGATTGCTGAGCGGCTAAACGACTTCTTTGCCTCGTTTTCACACAGGAGGACAGACAACATATGCCTGCAGCTGAGTCAGTTTTTTCAGGGAGGGAATTAAATGAATTAAACCAGATAGAGATAAACAAGGAAGATGTTCTCACATGCCTTACTAAACTAAATGTCAACAAATCACCAGGGCCAGATGGCATCCACCCCAGAGTTCTTAAGGAACTCAAGTGTGGAATTGCTGAAATTCTAGCCAAAATATATAACCTTTCTCTAAGATCAGGCACTGTACCCGAGGACTGGAGGGAGGCAAATGTAACTCCGATCTTCAAGAAAGGATCCAGGGGTGATCCAGGAAATTATAGGCCAGTTAGTCTAACCTCAGTTCCAGGCAAAGTGATGGAAACCATATTAAAGAAAAAAATTACTAAGCACATAGAAGAACAGGCATTGCTGAAGGAAAATCAACATGGTTTCTGCAAAGGCAAATCATGTCTTACTAACTTGTTAGAATTCTTTGAGGGTGTAAATAAACACATAGATAAAGGGGACCCAGTCGATATTGTTTACCTTGACTTTCAAAAGGCTTTTGACAAAGTCCCTCACCAAAGGCTCCTAAATAAGCTCTTCAGCCATGGAATCAGAGGACAGGTCTTGTCCTGGATTGGAACCTGGCTAAACTGTAGGAAACAAAGGGTGGTAATAAACGGACATTTCTCTGGGTGGAAAGAGGTGAGAAGTGGCGTACCCCAAGGTTCAGTTTTGGGTCCGTTACTTTTTAATTTATTCATTAATGACCTGGATGTAGGAGTAAATTCTGAGGTAGCAAAGTTTGCAGACGACACTAAATTGTTCAGGGTAGTTAAAAATGAAACTGATTGTAAAGAGCTCCAGAAAGATCTCTCGAAATTGAGTGAATGGGCAACAAAGTGGCAAATGCATTTTAACCTAAACAAGTGTAAAGTCATGCACATCGGGGCAAAGAACCCCAACTACACCTACAAATTGATGGGAATCAAAGCTTTCCGAGACAAACCAGGAAAGGGATCTTGGGGTTTTGGTGGACAGCTCAATGAAGATGTCAACCCAGTGCGCTGCAGCAGTGAAAAAAGCAAATTCTATGCTTGGCATGATCAGGAAGGGAATCGAAAATAGGTTAGCAAATGTTGTATTGCCTCTCTACAAATCTATGGTGAGGCCACATCTGGAGTACTGTGTACAATTCTGGTCACCGCACCTCAAGAAGGATATAACGGAACTGGAAAAGGTACAGAAAAAGGCAACAAGAATGATCCAAGGGATGGAGCAGCTCCCTTACGAAATCAGGTTGCAACGCCTTGGTCTTTTCAGCCTTGAAAGACGGCGTTTAAGAGGTGACTTGATCGAAGTGTATAAAATCATGCATGGGATAGAAAAGGTGAATAAAGAAAAAATATTTTCTCTGTCACACAACACTAGGACTAGGGGGCACTCCCTAAAGCTCCAAGGTAGGACAAATAAAGGGAAATATTTCTTCACCCAGAGGGTCATTGGGTTATGGAATTCACTTCCAGAAGAGGTTGTGACAGCTGTCAGCCTGGACAGCTTCAAGGCAGGATTAGACAGATTCATGGATACCAAGGGAATCAGTAGCTACTGAAATGGACATCCAAGTGCCACCTCTCTGTTGATGGAGGCAGGCAGGATTTCCCCGGGTACTGGTTGTGGGGGGTCGGGAGCAGGTGAGGGTTTTGCCCTCCTTTCTGCTAGAGATCCCTGTGTACAACTAGTGGGCCACTGTTTGACACAGAATGCTGGACTAGATGGGCTGATGCCCGATTCAGCATGGCTCTTCTTATGTTCTTATGTTCTTATGTTTTCTAAGATTTACGGAGACACTACGCAAGTGAGAGTCCAAAAGTGGCAGGTTAAAAGCCAGAACCTCGATCAATGGCTGATACCAAATGAGAGACTCCCTCCTGGGCACACAGAAAACTGGGCGACTTGGAAGGCGCTTAACAGACTGCGCTCTGGCACCACCAAATGCAGAGTCAACTTTAAGAAATGGGGCCACAAGGTGGAATCCACGATATGCGAGTGTGGAGAAGAGCAAACCACAGACCACTTACTACAATGCAACCTGAGCCCTGCCACAAGCACAATGGAGGACCTTCTTATAGCAACACCAGAGGCACTCCAGGTAGCTACTGGTCAAAGGACATTTAATAGAATACCAATTCTGCAAACTTTGTGTTTTGTTTGTTTGATTGTTTTTAATGCAATATTTATTTATTTATCACATTTCTATACCGCCCCTCTCAGCCCGAAGGCGACTCGGGGGGGGGGGGTTTACACAAGGCAATCTCTGCCGTCCAATCAAAACACAAACAAAACAATAACCATATAACACAACAATTAGCAATTAAAAACATACAATAACAGTTCTCAGCGTTACGTTGAAATCACTTTCCGTCACATCATCGTCATTCCATATATCTAATTAAATCGTTATATTTCATCAGCAAATGCCTGCTCAAACAGCCAGGTCTTGACTTTCTTGCGAAATGTTAGGAGGGAGGGGGCCAATCTGATGTCACTAGGGAGGCCGTTCCAAAGCCGAGGAGCCACCACTGAAAAGACCTTGCCTCTCGTCCCCGCCAATCGCGCCTGCGAAGAAGGCGGGACCGAGAACAGGGCCTCTCCGGATGATCCTAAACATCTCGATGATTCATAGTGAGAGATGCGTTCGGACAGGTAAATTGGACCAGGTCCATTCACGGCTTTAAAGGCACTTTGAATTGTGCCCAGTAGCAAACTGGCAGCCAGTGGAGCTGTCACAACAGGGGAGTTGTACGCTCTCTGAATGCCGCTCCTGTTATCAACCTGGCTGCTTGTTGGACTAGTTGCAGCTTCCAAACAGTCTTCAAAGGCAACCCCACGTAGAGAGCATGGCAGTAATTTATACGGGATGTAACTAGAGCGTGGACAACCGTGGCCATGTCAGACTTCCCAATACAACTATTTGGTTCGCTCCTGACATGATAAAAAAATTATTAGTATTATATTGTATTAAATTATAATATTATAAATATTCTATGTATATACAATATATTATAAGCATGTTGTTATATTGTATTATTATTATTATTACATTGTATTACGTTATAATATTATTATCAATATTGATGCTGTCCTTGTCGCCCATTCAGAAGCAGCCCTGCAGCGCCTAACATCCTGCTTTGCAACAGCTGCAGAGCTGTTTGGGCTGGAAGTCAGTCTGAAGAAAACAGAAGTTCTCTACCAGCCCGCACCACAGGAAGAACACCATCATCCCGTCAGCACTAGGGATCTGCTATCGCCCTCCCAACCAAACTCCAGAGGCAGACTGCTATCTGGAAAATGAAGTTAAACAGGCCTCAAAAAGAAATACATTAGTCATAATGGGGGACTTCAACTATCCCCAAATAGATTGGCCAAATTCTTGTTCTACGCATGAAAGAGAGACAAGGTTCCTCGACATGCTAGCTGATTATTCCCTTGAGCAGATGGTCATGGAACCAACCAGGGGAAAGGGGATCCTGGACTTGGTGCTAACTAATGAACAAGATCTCGTTCAAGATGTCCTTGTAACTGAGCCCATAGGTACCAGTGACCACAACACAATAACCTTCAACTTAAGTTTGGATAGCAAACTGTCAGTAAAAACTAACACAGAGACCTTAAATTTTCACAAAGGGAATTTCACCAAAATGAGAAAAATTGTAAAGAACAAACTAAAAGGAGCAGTAAAAAAATCAAATCCCTCCAAAATGCTTGGAAACTGTTTAAAAATACCTTAAAACAGGCCGAACTAAAATGCATTCCAATAAAAGAAAGAGGCATGGAAAGTCCAAAAGGACACCAGTATGGCTTACAAACGAAGTAAAAGATGTGATTGGAAAGAAGAAAAACTCATTTAAGAAATGGAAGGCTCTTCCTACCGAGGAGAACAGAAAGGAACACAAGCTCTGGCAAACTAAATGCAAAGCAACAGTCAGGAAAGCCAAGAGAGATTTTGAGGCACACATAGCAAAGAATATTAAAAAAACAACAAAAACTTCTTTAAGTACATCAGAAGCAGGAACCCAACTAGAAAAGCAGTTGGGCCACTCGACGACAATGGCCAGAAAGGGAAAATCAGCGAAGACAAAGAGATTGCTGAGCGGCTAAATGACTTCTTTGCCTCCGTTTTTCACACAGGAGGACAGACAACATATGCCTTCAGCTGAGTCAGTTTTTTCAGGGAGGGAATTAAAAGAATTAAAACAGATAGAGATAAACAAGGAGGATGTTCTCATATGCCTTACTAAACTAAATGTCAACAAATCACCAGGTCCAGACGGCATCCACCCCAGAGTTCTTAAGGAACTCAAGTGTGAAATTGCTGAACTTCTAGCTAAGATATATAACCTTTCTCTAAGATCAGGCACTGTACCCGAGGACTGGAGGGAGGCAAATGTAACACCGATCTTCAAGAAAGGATCCAGAGGTGATCCAGGAAATTATAGACCAGTCAGTTTAACCTCAGTTCCAGGCAAAATGATGGAAACCATTATTAAAGAAAAAATTACTAGGCACATAGAAGAACAGGCATTGCTGAAAGAAAATCAACATGGTTTCTGCAAAGGCAAATCATGTCTTACTAACTTGTTAGAATTCTTTGAGGGTGTAAATAAACACATAGATAAAGGGGACCCAATTGATATTGTTTACCTTGACTTTCAAAAGGCTTTTGACAAAGTCCCTCACCAAAGGCTCCTAAATAAGCTCTTCAGCCATGGAATCAGGGGACAGGTCTTGTCCTGGATTGGAACCTGGCTAAACTGTAGGAAACAAAGGGTGGTAATAAATGGACACTTCTCTGGGTGGAAAGAGGTGGGAAGTGGCGTACCCCAAGGTTCAGTTTTGGGTCCGTTACTTTTTAATTTATTCATTAATGATCTGGATGTAGGAGTGAATTCTGAGGTAGCAAAGTTTGCAGACGACACTAAATTGTTCAGGGTAGTTAAAAATGAAACTGATTGTAAAGAGCTCCAGAAAGATCTCTCGAAATTGAGTGAATGGGCAACAAAGTGGCAAATGCATTTTAACCTAAACAAGTGTAAAGTCATGCACATCGGGGCAAAGAACCCCAACTACACTTATCAACTGATGGGGTCAAAGCTTTCCGAGACAAACCAGGAAAGGGATCTTGGGGTCTTGGTGGACAGCTCAATGAAGATGTCAACCCAGTGCGCTGCAGCAGTGAAAAAGCAAATTCTATGCTAGGCATGATCAGAAAGGGAATCGAAAATAGGTCAGCAAATGTTGTATTACCTCTCTACAAATCTATGGTAAGGCCACATTTGGAGTACTGTGTACAATTCTGGTCTCCGCACCTTAAGAAGGATATAACGGAACTGGAAAAGGTACAGAAAAGGGCAACAAGAATGATCCAAGGGATGGAGCGGCTCCCTTATGAAACCAGGTTGCAACGCCTTGGTCTTTTCAGCCTTGAAAGACGGCGTTTAAGAGGTGACTTGATCGAAGTGTATAAAATCATGCATGGGATAGAAAAGGTGAATAAAGAAAAAATATTTTCTTTGTCACAAAACACTAGGACTAGAGGGCACTCCCTGAAGCTCCAAGGTAGGAAAATTAGGACTAATAAAGGGAAATATTTCTTCACCCAGAGGGTCATTGGGTTATGGAACTCACTTCCAGAAGAGGTTGTGACAGCTGTCAGCCTGAACAACTTCAAGGCAGGATTAGACAGATTCATGGATACCAAGTGTATCGGTAGTTACTGAAAAGGACATTCAAGTGCCACCTCGGAGTTGGTTGAGGTAGGCAGGATTTCCCTGGGTACTGGTTGTGGGGGTCGGGAGCAGGTCAGGGTTTTGCCCTCCCTTCTGCTCGAGATCCCCGTGTACAACTGGTGGGCCACTGTGTGATACAGAATGCTGGACTAGATGGGCTGAGGTCCGATTCAGCATGGCTCTTCTTATGTTCTTATGTTCTTATCTGTGCTTAAGTCCGTTCAGCAGTTCACCTACCTGGGAAGCATCATCTCTTCAGACGCCAAGATTGATAAAGAGATAGATCACAGATGAGCAAAGGCATACAGTGCATTTGGAAGGCTTCACAAAAGAGTCTGGAGCAACAAGCATCTGAGGCAAAGCACCAAAATCAGTGTGTACAGAACTCTTATAATGTCTATTCTCCTCTATGGGTCTGAAACATGGGTCACCAATCGCCAACACCTACGACTCCTTGAACATTTTCATCAGCGCTGCCTTCGCACAATCCTAAATATACACTGGACTGACTATGTGACGAAAGTTGCTGTCCTTGAGCAAGCAGGGATCACCAGCATTGAGGCCATGCTATTGAGAACATGGCTGCGCTGGGCAGGGCACATCTCTAGGATGGAGGACCACCGCTCCCCAAAGATACTACTCTATGGTGAACTCGCCACAGATCAGCACAAGAGAGGTGCCCCAAAGAAGAGATGTAAGGACTCCCTGAAACAACATCTCAGGCTCGGCCAGAGTGATCACCAACAATGGTCCACCCTGGCCTCACATCGGGAGGTGTGGAGACGCACTGTCCACAATGCTGCGGCCTCTTTCGAGAAGACATGCCGAATGGGTCTCGAAGAAAGAAAGAACCGCAACTTGGAAACAACATCACCCAAGGAGACTTTCTGCTGTGCTTTCTGCAACCGGGCTTGCCTATCTCAGATTGGCCTTTTTAGTCATCGACACGCTTGTAAAAAGCGTGGGATGAGTCCTTCCTAAGAATCTTCATTCGCGAAGTAATGCCGAGATTGAGATCAATATTACAGGTGTATACATTATATTATTAGCACAGCACATCAGTAATATATTAATACTATAGTATTTGTATAGTTGCAAATAACAGACACCAATACTATTGATAACAATAAGTATTGGTGCCTCGCCAAACTACATATCCCAGCATTAAAGAGCCTTGAGCCATGGCAGCTGCATTGATTTTACATGCACCCTGTGACAGTGATACCTTTCTGAATCTCTGACCCACTTTCAGGCCCCGCCCCTCTTCAGAGGCCACGCCCACCCGCCGCTGCCGTGGCCCCGCCCACTCTAGCCTACGCCTGTCTCCCCTCTCCAGCTCCGCGCCCCCTCCCATGCAGGCCTGCTTCGCCTGTGGTTGCCCTGGCAACGCGCGCTCCTCTCACCTGCCGCGCGACGCTCCCGCCGTCTTGATGCTGTTTCTCAGACATTTTCCTCCTTCCACGTTGCACGGATGGGCTCATGCGGACCCTTTTTTTTTCCGCTTCCCTCCCGCGCATGCGCAGTACGCTCACAGAAGCAGGCTCTGGTTTGAAGGAAGGTAGCCGCGGCAGCCATCTTTGTGAAGGGATTTCGTCCCGCAACCCGTTTTTCTTATTTCATAACCTGCCGCCATGTTTGATAAGGGCAAATCGATGGGTTGAGAAAGAGACGTGGCCAAAGGCAGGGCTTCCTAGGCCTCATCCACTCTGCCATGTCATGCAATGGAATCAATATGAGTAAACACCAGGCCTGGGCAAACTTGGGCCTTCCAGGTGTTTTGGACTTCAACTCCCACCATTCCTAACAGCCGGTAGGCTGTTAGGAATGGTGGGAGTTGAAGTCCAAAACACCTGGAAGGCCCAAGTTTGCCCAGGCCTGGCGTGCACAAACCATATAATGCTTTCGTACATGTTTTTAAGATCATGTCAGGGGGCTGCTGTGGTTTTATATGTTTTTATGGATTTAATCCGAAATGTTTTTAATACTAAGTATGTTTAATGCTGCTTTAATATTTGTATATTTTACATTGTGTGCTTTATTTATTATTTCGATTTGTTTATTTCAACAGTGCTGTCGTACTTTCTATTCTCCTCTATGGGTCTGAAACATGGGTCACCTATCGCCAACACCTATGACTATGTGACGAATGTTGCTGTCCTTGAGCAAGCAGGGGTCACCAGCATTGAGGCCATGCTATTGAGAACACAGCTGCGCTAGGCAGGGCACATCTCTAGGATGGAGGACCACCAAAGATACTACTCTATAGTGAACTTGCACGGGGCAGTGCAAAAGAGGCGCCCCAAAAGAGATATAAGGACTCCCTGAAACAACATCTCAGGCTCAGCCAGATTGATCACCAACAATGGTCCACCCTGGCCTCACATCAGGAGGCATGGAGACGCGCTATCCACAACGCTGCGGGCTCTTTTGAGAAGACACGGCGAACGGGTCTCGAAGAGAAACGACAACGCAGAAAGAACCACAACTTTGAAACATCACCACCCAAGGAGACTTTCTGCTGTGCTTTCTGCGGCCGAACTTGCCTATCTCAGATTGGCCTTTTTAGTCATCAACGCGCTTGTAAAAAGCATGGGATAAGTCCTTTCTAAGAATCTTCATTCGCGAAGTAATGCCAGAGAGAGACATGACATGCACTAATGAAGCAGAACCGGGAGTTCTAGAACTCCAAGTACCAAATTAATCTTACCAACGCTGCCCGAACGTGCGGATACAAGGATGAGGGAGAACACGTGACAACTGTGAAGTAGGGTGAAAAACAAAAAGGTTTATTCTCTTTCACCAGCTGGTGGGTATTTGCCAACAGAACACAGCTGCAGATAGGGGCAAAAGACCCCGATACATCTCATGCAAAGACATTTATACTCCAATGGAGTCCATCCAGTTAAACCCACCCCTTCTTTATGGTAAAAACAATCATAATTGGCTGGTGATTACTGTTGTTACATGACATTTCATTAATCCAATAAACATTACACAAATCATTTACATCATTTCTCTGTCATCCCTAAATCTGAGAACAATAGCCATCTATAAGGTAATTCTTTTCTCACAGTGCAAGCTATCCATGTTGGGCCTCTCTGTTCTTTTAACTTGCAACATTAGTTCCGGGCTTCCTGCCAGCAGAGAAGGTAGGACTTTTGCCATGCGCAATGGTGTTTTC